>CABPRJ010000955.1:1668400-1764965 GCA_902439185.1 Cinara cedri | reverse complement strand
GGGGGGGGGGGGGGGGTTGGCGGAGAGGCGGGTCGGGAGGAAAGACTTTGCGCGTTTTCCCGGGGCCGCCGGCAACGCTACGGAACGGAGCGGACCGACCGAACGGATATCACGTAACAACAATATAAACACAAACAGATGTCCGTAATGGGCCGCCCGCCCTGTGCGCACCGCCGTCTGTAACGACGTTAATAACAACATATTCTCCGCCGCGGCTTCGGTTTTTTTTTTTTTTTATCTCCCCGTTCCCCTTACCGCCTTCCACCCCCCCCCCCCTCCCCATTACTCCTTACCCGCCCACCCGCTCCGTATAATTTTCGGTTTTTTTCCGTTATCGTTCCTCAACGAATTCTCGCGTGATTTTTCTATTTTGTGCGCGGTCCGCGCGTCAATTTACCGTGCGATTTCCGCACGCGTGTCACGCGTGTTGTGATACACTGCGTAGGTGTGTTCCGAAAATCCTTCTTTCGGGTTCCCGGTACCGGCGCTTTTTTGTTTGTGTTTTTTTTTTTTGTTTTTCGGCGCGTGAAAATTACAACTTCAAACGCGCGTAATAATAACTCAATCGTTTTGCTGATTATCAGTTATCCCCGCGGTGTTGTTACGGTGTTGCCATTGTAACCGGCACTACCGTTAAAACCATAAGAAACGAACCATTTAAGCCGGCGTGAGCGCACCGAAACGGAATGGAAACAGCGGAACCGATAAAATATGACAATGCCTAGAACCGATCGGACTGGCACGTCCCTGCGGTAATCCATAGATATACACAAAAAGAAACCACTTCGCCGGGTTGTGCGTTTTTTTCTCTCCTCCCTCTTCTCTCAACGTGCGCGAAGTTGGCCCCACCCCCGCCACGACCAAATCGAAATCATTTTATACCGGCCGGGAAATGATTTGCAAATCATTTGCAAAATGACGAAATAGTTTCCAAATAATTTGACCGTGGTGGAGGGGGGGGCCGAATTCACGCGCGTCTTCTTGTATAATAAATGCAGTGCCACGGAGAAAAACGGCAATAACAATAATAACATATAGTCGGTCGACCGACGACGATCGATCAAACCGAAGATAATTACGTCATCTTATGGTTTATTCCTGAACGAGTGACGCGTGAACCGAGTAGGAGAAAAAATATCATTAAATCCTCGACACCGCAGTTACCGTAGAGTTTTACAGATACCCATACGACGGCAAAGAAACGAATGTATACATGACCAGAATTTACGGATCTGGAGTGTACAATTCTGGAATCGAGGATTTCGCGGACATCGGAATCCGAACCCCTAATCTAATCTAACATTTTTGGTAAATCTTCCGACAGTAATGCGATTTTAGTCTTACAATTGTATGGCCTTTTGGCAAAATTAAAAGTACATCGCATTGTGACCATTAGATATTTTAGCTTTCGGTATAACGTGAGTATTGTGTTAGAATGCGCACACACGTATGTTATTTATACCGAAAAAATACAGCGGATATAATAACAAAAAGACAAAATTATGTAAAAAAAAAAAAAGTCGATAACTAACTTACGCCCTTCTTTTCTAAGACCAAAGATTTATTAAACTAAATCGAACCATTATACACCGTATAATATATTCCCGGATTTCCACACGCATCTGCAGTCGCGATGCAAACTACGTTCGGAATTTTTTTTTTTTTTTGATTATTTTTAAACATTTATTATAAGATACCGTCGTGGCGTATACCTTATAATATCGCTGCAACGCACCGCCATTCGATCATTCTCGACTCCCGGTTTTCCGTCCATTCTTCGGCACCGTAATATATTTATTGTCATGTGAATTTCATATAGATATACTTTTACAAATATCCCACGGTGCCGAGAGGGGCCGTCACATAAGAATAACTTATCATTTTTGTCACACTCGATCGTCGTTATCGTGTGATGTGGCCGCGCGATGACGTATACAGAATGACCGCCGTTCCTCGATAAGACATCATTTATTGTCTCGGAGAGTAATAACTTTTTTTTGCCGGTATTTTACGGAATTAGATGCTCTAAAAGGTTACATCATTGTTTTTGTTTTTTTCGTTATTTTTGGGAGTGAAAACACAACCCACGTTTTATTTTCAAACAACAATCTACCTACATTAGAAATGATATAAATAGACGAAGTTTTAATTTAAATCCATTTTTCTGGCGTTGACGTTTACAACTTCCATCGATCCGTTGACGAGATATATTCCACTTTTAAATTTAAGTAGGCACGTATGGTGAAGCATAATTTGCGTATGGTGACGCGGTAAAAATTCAAAAATAAAGCGAGCCAGATTTCCGAGCTTCCCTCAGAACAGGTTTGTGGATCGTGATTTATCGTTGGTTTCAGCACAGGTACATACAATATAAATTACTCTTTATAATCCGTATAACTTCCCACCAACAGCAGCGGCCTGCCGGTGGTGTGAAGTATGTCCGTGATTTAAAAAAAAAAAAAAACTTTTTCCGTTAAAATAATATATCCGTGAGTATATAAGTACCGACAGTTGTTTGTTCGCTTACGACGTAATTATGCAACTATTAGAGTTAAACGTTATGCAAATAGGTATGGTTTTTTCCTCCGAAGGTTTCGAATTCAAAATATTTCTATCCGCCGCTGTACAATAATACTGCAGGTGTTTTGATTGAGCGTAATTTTTTTCGTTTTATCCTGTCGATAGTACGGCTATTTCAGTAATAATAATTCCTATACCACGCGATTGCACGTCTTATTACGCGTCGTTTACCACCCGTATGATTATCTGTTTCAATAATTTCGTTTAAAAACGTCGTGTGTTTGTCGATAAATGTCAATCACCTTTATTACGTCGCCGCTATTGTACCTATACAGCGCGCGCCTGCAGGATTCGACGATTTCCTAAACGCACGCGCATAGGAAATCGTCAAACCCCACCTTTCTTCCTTCGTGATTTTCGTCCTTCAAGACCATACCGTCCAGCATATTTGCCTCCAACTCTCCCTATCCAACGATTTTTCCTTTCAATCCAATCCTGGCTTTACTTTTTCCACGTCTTCTTATTTTACCCTGCAGTCTTCCCATCTTAATCTTAGGCGTCCCAGTGGTCTTTTGAACCTTGTGGTATATTTTCTAGCACTGTTCTCAGCAATAATCCTTTTGTCACTCCGTGCGTGTCCTCCACAGATGAGTCTTCTCTTGGTAATGTCTTCCACAATACTCGTTCTTCGATACAATTCTTTTAGTTCCCTGTTTTTCCGGATTCTCTATTCACCAGTATTTGCATCTATACCTACATGGCCCATACATTTTCCTAAGTACTTTTCTTCCGTCAAACCTTACACACCCTGTATATTCCACACGAGTACATTAATATCGTCGTTATTGAAAAAATACTAATATCTTTAACTAAAAAACCATTACCGGCGGTCTTTACAAAAATAATAACATAATACCCAATACGCGTGCGATTTATTCATAATCTTGTTATTATGTTAAATTATCGTCGTCGTCGTAATGATAATACACCTGATACTGTATTGACGAATATGATGATAATACGTATATTTCGGTCAATTTAATTTTAAGTTTACCATCGTTTGTTTTTGTCGTGTCGGATTCTTATCTATACACGCGTCTGCTATCTATTACGCGCAGGTCGTACATTATAGTGCTGCGCCCTCTGGGATGTGTATTGTAATTAAACTAATATTGTAATATAGAAAATGTGTTTCGTTGTTGTCCGCGGCGTTCGGAATGCGTTACAAGTTTTCAAATTCTTATTGTATTATGCGATGGGAATAATAATGGCAATTTAATAATAATATTATATGTTGATATTTTTTCGAAAACAACGCGTCATTATTGCAATATTTCGTGATTGCGTGGCGGGCGCACGCGTCATTTCGTCTAAAATTACTATTACTACTGCAGGGGACAATAAAAACAAAACTAAAAACAAAAAAAAAAAAAAATGATACTATAGAAAACGATTTTCAATATTACAATTAAATGGGTGCGTTACGCTCGTACCGTTAGTAAAAAAACCGATTTTCCGGCGTTCTAGGGCGGTTAGTGGTTACAACATTTTTTTTGCGGTTACAAATTGTTATATAATACATTGCACGTAATACCTGTCGGTTTTGAAGTCGAAATATTTACGCGATAGTGCCAGGGTAAATGACATCGACTGTTGAACGAACGACTGTATAAAAAAAAAAAGAGATGGTACTGCTGACGGATGTGCCGCTGTAGTCGGTGGACAGTTAATTTCTTGAAAGAAAATCAAAAAATTACCTTCTCAATGACACTTACTATAGACCCAAAATGCTACAAATAAGCCGCCTTGTTGATTTTCTGGTAGATAATTAGTTCGAAGAAACAAAAAAAAAAAACACGCACGCACACACACCATACCAAAACTAATACATTTCGCGCTGCACCCGGAAACAGTATTCTTCATATCACTGGTCAAGTCTTTAAGTTGAAATGAAAAAATATAGTAAATTTGAGTTAAGTCGCCTTATTTATTTTGCAATGTTGCTATTACTTTGTTACGTGGGGAAAGATCAAGTTAAAATGCGTACTTCGAAAAAATTGAAATTGACGGCGTGCAGATATTGTTGTTAGTTATTAGCATAAGACAGTAAAATTTCCGTTTAACGGTCATCGAAGGGACCGGAAACAATGATCGCCATTTAGAGGTGTCCTTTGGAGGTTTCCTATAGAGGCATAACACTTGACGGGACAAAAAAAGAAAATTACCGTTACACAGAGATTACCGTCTTTTAGAGGTGACGTTAACGGAAGTTTTACTGTATTAAATTAACGTGAAGAAAAAAAATGTACAATAATAAGTTTAGTTGAAAGTTGATTGAACAACAACTCAAAGGAATAATATGAGTATTACAATCAACTCGACTTTTCAACTCGTTAATAACGGCTATCATTAATTATTATTGTTTGTACAGTTGTGCATTCGATAAATTATTTGAAGTTATTGTAACGATGTTTATCATTAATAATTAACATATTATCGTACCTATTATCACAATTTTTAAATAGATTAAAAAAAGGAAAAAAAATTATAATTATATTCTGTATATCGGAATAACTATTATAATAGATCGATGATGTTTATGGGTTGTACGTGTATGATAACAGAAAAACGGACGTGTGTAAACACTGAAATACCGACCGTTGAACGCATAAAAACCGGTAAAAAACCGCACGTACACAATACATTATTATAAATAACATGCGAAAATCGCGACTAACTGGGGCTGCAGTAAGGACACGGGCAAAATGAGTATATTCCAACTAATTTTCGCACAATTTTACCATTTAAGTAACATTATACAGAGGTGGCCAAAAGTCGCGCAACAAATTTGTAACGCGCGTTCCATAGAAGACGGTATGCTTTGCGCGGTTTTTGGCTACCTCTGTATTTTTCTTTTTTTAAAATAAATGAATCTAGTTTTTAAGTTGTTTTTTTATGGTTCGAAATAAATACAACCACCTCGTATGTATATAAAAAGTGTGCCACTGTTTTAAGAGAAAAGTTAGGAAGAGGATATGTAACAATCGTAATTTAATTTATATTTGTAGGCAACGATCGAACATTACTAATAAAAAAAAAAAAAAAACCATTCTGAGCAGAGAATTTTAAGTCTTATATTTTCACTTAGATCTAGGTCAAGGCAACCCGGACATCAATCAACATCCTACACAAAATCGCCAGTTTTTACCATTTATTAGGAAACTACAAGGAAAACAAAAAAAATCTACACAAAAGTTCCCATAAAGTTTTTGATTGGAGCAAGATGTCTGTTAGAAAAGTTGTTTTTTATGCAAATAATTAAAAATAATAAAATAAAACGAAACTACGACACGTTATAGTTAAACAAATGCATCTAATTGTTTACAATATAATATCAAACCAGTGGCCGCGTATGTATACCACCCAGAGGTCACCGGGTCTCAATTAAACGAGCGTGAAATTCTGATCTGGTACGTAATGTTTTTCTCGTTATTACGAATAGTGGCCTCTTTAAAGTGATACGATCTGAATTTTAAACGCCATAAGAAAAACGCACAATGAAGATTTCGCTCGGAGCAATTCTTCGCGTTAAAAACCTGAAAAATCAGTAGATTGCAATACAGAGACCGGCTATTGGCACTGTGTTGGTGTACGATCGCGTGTCACCACGATCTGTAGTAGCCGACCGAACAAAAAAAACACGATGGGCGGGCCACTGTTGTGGGTGTATAGGTATGAAGTTGGGAAGGTAGAGGGGAAATTTATTGTATATCTGTACGCAGATTATACTAGACCATTATACCATTAAAAAAACGATTCTCGGCGGAGTTTGGTCAATAGTGTTGCTTCGTCAACAATATATAAGTCATACTGTGGTAAAATAATTACATATGCGTTGTATATTTGTTGTAATAATACTGTACCTATTTTCCCGTTTTTCCCGTTCATTGGGAAAACAGTTGGAAAAATCAAAAAAAAAAACGATTTCGCTAAAGCACCACCACGGTCATATTTCCTTTCGGAAAAAACGCTATCATTGTAAATCGGAGTAAAAACTGCTGGTAGAAAAGTCGTCCGTAAAAGAAAACGAAAATAAACGCCATCGTAAAACCAATAGTTTCCTCGGAATCTAGAATATCGCCAACGAATATACAGCGCGAACGAATATATTCGTATTTTTCTTAATCATTCCGCTTCACTGTATCGCGAAACAAATAACGCGCGCGCAAACGTTTCCCCCCCCCCACACACGCTCACGGGCCGAAAAAGCGCACGAAAGCCGTTGTAGTTTTCAAGCGTGTGTCGCAAAAAAAAACACAGCTTTGACAATCGCTCCCCGCGATGTACGAAAAACGGCGTCTCGGCGGTGACGGTCGGCGGCGTTCGAACGATAAAGATAAAAAAAACAAAAAAAAAACACGAAAAATTCGAAACGGCCGGGTCGCGGTCGCGATAAATCGATACGGTACGGGCAATACCGTTATTGTGTCACGAACGATGCGCGTATGCGGGCCGGACCATTAATTTTGCATAATGTCACGGGCTAAATGGCTCGATCGGAACGCCGATAACTTGCACGCGCGCCGCGTTTATCGCAATAATATTGTTATCATTACGGTAACGTGGGTGGGGGGGCGTCTCCGATTATTGCCGTACTGCCCGCGCCGCCGTCCGGGGACGGCCCGCGGGCGCGGTGCGGAGCGGCGAGGGCCGTGTCCGGTACGCCACCCCCCCCCCCCGCGCCCGACCGGCCGCGTCCGTTCGTCCGGTCCGGAGCGTGCGAGAGGACAACGGCGGCAGCGATTAATTACGGCTGTACTAAGGCGCGCGCGTAATTTGTTTCTCTCTCGAAAAAACCGTTTTCGTCTGATAAAAATGCGGGGAAAAAAAAAAACACCAATAATATCGCGAAAATCTGACGGGCCGAACCGAGCCAATGGCCCGTGGTTATTATTTTTTCAATGGACGGACAGGTGAACCGAAAAACGGACGATGGCCATCGTTTTGCTTATTGAGCAATACCAGGAGTGGACGGACAGACGTGTGAACAGTGAACCCAGACCGCGAGCTGTGTAAATTCGGACCCAACTCGAATAGGTTCCGTATAAGCATTGAGGGGGTTTTTTTTTTGTTTGCTTATCGGCCTTTACAAGAACCGGAATACAAAAAATCTTTTGCTAATGGCCATTTTTTTTCTCTTACTTCTTTATATTTTCCGACTACGAACGGTCGTATACCCCGCTGCATAGCGCCGGCCCTGCACTCGGCCCATAATCTCGTTAATCTACAACGTTTTACCACGGGCAGTGGAACTTCCAGTGTTCCGATAGAGTTATCCGCGCAATTCAACGGAAACGATTTTAATTTTCGCGCCCGAAAATACCCGAAAACGGCATCCATTCCACTTCGCGTTTTATTTTCGCGACAAAGTGTTAGACGAGCGCTTTTCGCCGGGATCGCGGATCTATGCGTCACTGCACCGAAATCCGCCGAAGTCGGTGGTCCGCCGGCGAACGCACGTTACGGACGGACTAGCGATTTCGCGTTTACAGCGCGCGGGTGGCGCGGACGGACGATTGCCCGCGTAAAAAACCGAACGATAACCGCTACCGTTCAATATTATCGCGTGCGTTGCCCGATCGCGTGAAAACGGGTACGAAAAAAAAAAAAAATCCGTTCCGGTTTCCGCGCGCGGCACGCCCGCGGGTGCGTTTAACGGAGGCGCGACGTTTTGTCGGCAGCACGCGGTCCGAACCGCGTTACCGGCCGTGCACTGGCCCGCGTTCACGGAACTTCCGCGCGCAGCGATTCGACGACGCCCCGGGCCCGGGACGCACCGCTCCGGACGCGGTTTTTCCCCTCCCCCCGCCCGGTTTCGGATGTTGCGGCCGCGGCGTTATTGTTGTTATTGTCGCAACGTACACGGCGTTTACGCGCGCACGCGATTTTTACCGTCGACGTGTCCGCCCGTAAAAACCGGCGATTTCACCGTCGTACATTATTGTTGTACGGTTGTGACCGGGGAAAAGGAGAACAAAAAACAAAACAACCGCCGAAACACCTACACCGCGATTTCGTGCGCCGACGCTCAACGTAAAAACAATACAATCTCCCCGCATACGCGACGGCGACGCGCGCGTGTACCCCGCACGAAAGGTATCGTTTTCGGACCGTTTTCTCCCGGGGAGAGTGGGAAGGGGGGGGGGTTTCTCTCGTGTCCGCGTCCCCTTCGCTTTCGTACAATACTTTACCACCGGCAATAAAATGTAAAACATTTTCGAAACTATCGATTACGCCGGTGCGCGTCCGTGTGCCCGCGTGTAATAATGGTAAATAATTGAAATTTCGGCAGCGTCCTATCCATGCACATGGGTAGGTAGGCACCGGTTCTAAATTCCGCATTGTGTCACACACGCGCGCGCGTCGTAAACGCCGAATAAAATATTGAACCGCGTCCACAAAAACTGGCGTAACAATACGACGAACGTGACGCGGGCGCGTAGGCATTCGGAGGGCGGACGAGTGAAATCACCCCGCCCGAAGCCCGTGCCGCAGTTTATCGTCTAATTATCGCCGCGAACGGAAAACCGTTCTGAACGGAGTTCGGCGGACGTCTACAGGCAATGCAAATTGACGGCGCAAATTACGACACATGCCATATAACGTTCGATTCGTTTAGTTTTTTTTTTTTTTTTTTTTTTACCGATACCGAATGGTTAGGTTAGGTCAACCTAACCGTACCTCTTTTCGAACCGCCGAACATTTGTGTGCACCTGTAAATATCCACGCAAACCCGGAAATTCGAAAATTTCAAGTAGCCGTGTATAAAGAACTCAATCAACGACGGAATATTTTGGAAAATCTGCCGCATTTTGCTAACATCAGCGGGTATTCGGTAAAAAAATTAAGTTCTTTACGTTCGTTTACGCGAAATGACAGCGAAAAAACTAAATCGACATTAACAGCGTCCGCTGTTGCATAAACGTTTCCGAATTCCCTATGTGTTTTTTTTTTTTTTTCAGTTTTCCCATTATCGTCGAAAGTACAAATAACATAAAAAAAAAAAAATAAAATAACTTTCTCGACGCACCGACTAGACAAACTATTTTGCACACAAGAAACCGTCCCGCCATCAATAGTTGACGATTGGAACGCGATTTCCGGGAGAAAAGTCGTTCACGGACCGGGGGGAAAAAAAAAAACGCGCGTTCTCGAAATTACAAATTACAGATATGTAATCGTTGAAATGGCGGGGAGGGGGGTGGGAAATCGGTGGCCCGACGACTTCGGGTACCTCGTCGCGCGTCCGCGACGTATGACCGCGGCCGGCCTCCGTGACCGCGGTTGTAGACGCCGTGCGCGCGGTTGTCCGCGGTGAGCCGGCCGTACGGATGCGCCGGCGGTCGTATTAAACCCGCCGAGTCGACCGCGACGCGCCGGACTCCGGAAACCGCACCGGGCGGGTGTCTCGGTCGGCGCAGGTCGCGTTACCGTGATCACGACGGCCAATCGGTACGCGGCGCGGGCGCGAGACGCCGGCAGCGCGCGTTCGCGACACCGGAACGCCGGTCGCCACAGCGTACGCGCCGTCTCCGTAATACAAACGCGAGACGATAATAATAACAACAGTACGATTCGTCCGCGAGCGCAATAAATGACGTCAAGCAACGGACCGCACGCCTGTGCAACACCGTAAATGCACCGGTGTGTCTGGTGTCTGGTATCTCGTCGTGTGCCGCGGTTGAACAATGTTTTTTTTAGTTTTTTTTTTTTTTTTTTTTTTTTTTTTTTCGGTAATTAAACGCAAACCCGTATCGTACACACGCGGAACAATAATAATTATAATTGAACGCGCGGAATCATACACACGCATATATATATATATACATATAAAAAAAATAATGATAATAAAAAACACCGCGCTCGCTCGATTAAAAAATAAATCTCTTTCGTGCGGTACATAATGTATTGTTGTTATCGCAGCTGGGTACAAACAATGCACTTTATAACAATAATTGTACGTATTATATTATATATGTGTACGTGTATATGTGTATATATATATACGTGCAGGTACGCGCGAGCGCATTCTCGGCTTGTAACTTTTCGTTGCAATTCGTGTCTCTATCGCGTTGTAACGTATTACGAATTGCGATTGTAGTAGAAAAAAAAAAAAATGTACATAATGGCGATAGTGTAAAACGATAAATTTCAAACGTTTTCGCTGTCTTCTGCGCGTACGAGCATTTTTTTTACGGATATCAATAACGCCTCGCGTTTCGTAAATCCGTCTACGAATTTCGCGACGGTTTTATTATAACCGCGTCGGCGGAACGGACAGGTTGTTTTTTTTTTTTTTTTTTAAATATTACACGAGAGGTGCGCAGCCCCCGATTAACGCGCGCGCGTATACGGCGCATTATTGGAATTGGCCCTCAAAACACAGGGGCTCCACGCGTAGCGGCCCGAGGCATATTTTTCTATTGAAGTATTCATAACTATGGCCGTGAAGATATAACCATGAGTAAAACAAACGTGATTTTCGGGTCGTCGTTCTAAAATTATCTCGGACAGTTCCAATAATATCATGCGAGTTACGAAACGTGTATTGTTCGATTCGCGTTACACTGCAGCGTTCACGCCGACCTTTTCGATACTACGGACACACTCGGAGAGAACTCTCGATAAGTTGCGGACCATTTTTTATTGTTTTCGTATAATTATATTGTTCTTGTGCATTAGAATTCCCCGAGGAACTTAAAAAAAAAATCGAAAATAATCGTCGGCGTCACGAACCGTTGAGTGTTGAATAATGTGCACGCGTGTCGGTACTTCCGACGCGGGTATCGTTAAAAACCTGCAACGTTATTCGCGGCGATTTTAATTTACGAAACGTCCATTACGAACGACTGGTGTAATTACATAGGCGCAACTATACGGGGAGTGTGTGTGCGGGGGGGGGGGGTGTCTGTAGCAACACCGAAACACCCGATATGCGTTTGTATAGTATCGACTGAATATTTTATCCGCGTATCGCACGGTTAACAAGCGTGACAGAATAACAAACAGACGCCTACAGACGACGACGACGACGACGACGCGTGTGCACAGCAAATAAAGTTGAACGTTTACGATACGGTTTTTTAAAAAAAAAAAAAAAAACCGAAAAATCAAACGTCTCGAGCCGCTCATTATAGGCGCCGTGTAAAAGGGGTTTACGTCGAGGCGCTGCCCCTCCCCGCGGGCCGGTGAAAAACGCGATAATAAGAACGATAATGTTGCAACGGGCCGCGGGCGAACGAATCGTACGGGTTTACGAGCCGAACTCCCGCGGGCCCGAAGAGCCGCGTCGGACGAAAGGCCCGGCGGCGGCGGTGCGGGGACGCCGTGCCCCGTCCGGGTCGAAAACACGGCTGTACCGCGAACATTCATCCGCACTGTGGTCGTCTCGCGGCGAAACGTGTACCGCGACGTTCGAGCCGAGTGACGGGGTAATAGTAACGCTATTCGATTTATTGAACACAAAAATCGGCTATTTTTTTTTTTCTGTTTTTTTCCACGCTCAAAACCCGCCTTTTCGGTTCCCGCCGTCGCGGTCGGGAACGCGGGAAATCGCGCCGTTTGCCGACCCGTTCGTCAAACCCACGGGCGCCGCCCTCTAATTCGGAACGGTTTCGACGTCGTCCGGTCGCGGCCCGTCGTATCCGCGGACGTCCGTTGTCGCGGTGTCGGGAGCGGGTTTTTTTTTTTTTTTCCGCGGCGACAAACCCGTACCGCGTATCGCGTCGGCCCGTGCGTTTTCGGCGATAACGGAAAACGAACGGGAGTTTTGCGAGAAAACACGCCCGGCGACGGCGAACGACGCCCGAACGGAGAACGGATTGCAACCCGCGCAGCGCCCCCCCCCCGGACGTCGTCGTCATCGCGGCGCCTACGTACGACACGCCGCAGCGGCGGTTTAACGTTATAAACAATCGCGCGGCCGCCGATATTCAAACTGAAACATTGGACTTTTTCACCGGACGCGAAACGTTCGGAACGCGGGGGTTATTTTATTTTTTTCCTCAACCGTCCGCCGTGTATTTAGATCGAGCGATTTATCGTTCCCGCCGTCCGTTTTCGAACGCTCCGAGCGCCCCCCCCCCCCNCCCCCCCCCATCTCACCGGTCTGATTGAGCTAATCGTTTCCGTAAATAGCGCGCGCGCACTCGACGACGCGTAATTATCGTATTATTGTGGCGCGTAATATTATCGCGTACACCGCGTATAACCGGGATAATCGCGAAACCCCGAAATTATGATAATAATTATTACGCGCGATTTCTAGAACGGCCGCCGCCGCCGCCACGGACATAACAACGTTATAACATATTTTACTGGTCTACTACTACGCGCGCGCGCCTACGTTTCGACGATAATAATAATAGCAATTTGAATAGATAATTCGTACCATTACCCGCGGTAACCGCGTGCTCGTTAGCGAAAATAGTCCGGTTTTCGATTGCGCGCGGTGCATGGCGGAATAACCGGGTAACGTTACGGTTTCGCCGTACGCGGATTTCGTTCGTTTCCCCGCGTTACGTTTTCCCGTCGGTAAAATCGAAGTCACCGCGAAAGAGTAATAAGTGTGTGTGTGTGTGTGTGGTGTTTTTTTTTTTTTTGTAACGTTAAATTAGGTTAGGGACCCGGCCTAACCTTAGAAAATAACCGTAACACAAGCGTCGGTTACGTTGCGCACTCGGAGGTATTAAATGCCCGATACGCGTTGAATCGGCGGTACGAACTTTTTTCGGAATTTCGTTCTTCGACAATTTAACAAACGAGCGGTCGACTGTGAAACGTCACATTACCGTTATCGTTTTTTTTTTTTCAGAACGACTCGTTTTCGGATTTTCAAACAGCGCGCGCCGCGCGACCCGTGTTCTGCTGTACGCACTCCCTCCTCCTCCCCGTCCCGAATCGCCCGCACACGATAACGGCATGGCTCGTCAACGGGACGACGGAAATCGAAAACGCCGTCGCCCAAAACGTGTCGAAACGAACGCTCCGCGTGTTTACGGGGTTTTCAACACGCGCGGGTACGGTCTACGGCGTAGGTATTATTCTCGAAAAGACAAACGGCGTTTTTTACACGCGCGTCGGTGAACCCGGAGAAAACGTTCTGCGTCTCGTCGGCGGGGCGCAGTCAATTGTCAACCGCGTTAACGGCGGACGAACGTTGTACGCTCGATAAGAACGTAGCGCGCGTATCCGTAACAATAAACAATTTTGCCCGGACGGGCGGTACTGTTAACGCTACCGAGCGGGCATTACGTTTCTATAAATTATTTAACGAGAACGCCGGTCGATACAATGGGAATACCGTCGCCCGGTATACAATAGTGTTGTCGGCGCGACAACGGCGCGGTCGGTCGGCTCGACGCAGAAATCTGTTGATAATTAAATGGAGCGCGTCGGGTTCGGGTCGGCTTATGAAAATATGCCCGCGCGGTGTCGTCTTATTGGCAATATTTGTCGCGGTAACGACCGAACGACGGAACCGATCGGCGAGAAACATTGTCGGACGCGGCGCGGACCGTCTGCAAACGCGGCGTACCGATCGGGCCCCGCCTGGGCGACGGTTTTTTGTTTCGGTGGACGGGACGCGGCAGACTTGATACGCGCCGCTACGCCGGTGCGGCCTCAGCGGTCGCGGGGACGGGGGTGGGTTATTATTTTTATTTTCCTTTTCGTTTCGCGTGACGAAAACGTCGGCGAACAACGGCAAAAACCCACGTCCCGCTGTCGCCGGCGCGCTACATTTGTGCATTTTTCTACCGCGCCGGTTTTCCCGATTCGATTGCGCGCGCCGGTTTCCGGGAAACCCGACGACGCCCCCCCGCGCGGTCGTCGCGCGATCGGCCGGAGCGCGCGGCGGATCTCTCTCGCCGATTATCCGCGTATAGTTTGCGCGTAAATATGCCGACGGCGGTCGTTTTGCTGCCGCGAGGTCCCGAGAACCGCCGCGACGTTTAAAAATCTCCGGAAACGGGCGTGGCGCGTCGAAAACGAAAAACCCGCGAAAGGCGTGTTGTATTTCACGGCACTAACGCGACGCGCGTGCAAAATTTCGTCGCTAAAGGTTCGTTTTCGAGGGATGGGGGGGGAGAGGGGAGAGTCTGTGACGATGTTGAAAGCTACCCAACAAGAACTTGTTCAGATCCGTCTCGGAATCAGGCCCACTTGTTCAGATCACTGCAGTTCGATCCGCCTGTTCAATGACTTCAATTGCCGCGAGTGTCATACGGTCCGGTGGCGGCCGCTATAGATGTGTTCGAAAGTATAACACAGTGAAAACGATTCGGGCGCACACTGGTTGTTTTCGTCATAACCGATGCGCCGCATCATCGTCATCATCATCACAACGATACGGATTATACGTTATCGTTTAGGCTGTATAGTGTATATATTTACCGAAAAAATATTAAACGTAAAATTTAATAATAGCTATAGGTATCTGAACAATAGAAAAACGAATGTTGTTTTAATGTAATTGACATTTTTTAAATGAAAAATTTATGATCCTGTAATCGAAAGTATGCGAAATCCGTCGCCGTACAAGTATGACAGTGTTACAACCCTGAACCCCCAACCCCGTCCGAAATATTTTTTTTTGTAAACGCACCCGGTGCCCGTTGTACTTATATTTCCGGAGATGTTCTACGAAAACGCGCGAGACGGCATATCGTTGACGCGCATATCGCCAGCTGTAGAGTACAACGGACGTTCGATTGAGCGTGGGTCACCCGTTTATAAATTGAAATTATAGAAACGATTCCCGGGTTCGAGAAGTTAAGCCGGCCCCGTTCGCTCGCCAACATCGAAATCTCCGCGGTATTGTCCGAAAACGCGGCGCACCGCGTATCGTTCGTTCGCCGTGTCGGTTGTTATCGTTTCTGTTTGAAAAACTGTTGGATATCCAGAAAAAAGAAGAAAAAACCGTTTCGAATAAAGGACACCGCCGGGCGGTGAACTCGCATCGCCGCGTCTTTAAAACTTTCGGAGCGAAACAGCACGTTTCGGTGTAAATTACTATAATAGTTTCGTATTCGCTATAGGTCCCGCCACGGTTTTCAAACTTTTTTTTTTTTTTTTTAAAGCGGCACATTGTGCTCTTCGCAAAACGTTTCGCATTTCTCGGCTATGAACGACTTTTTAAAGTTTTTCACTCCAGATTAGATAAACGAAATCGTTACGTTGTACGATCGCGGACAAACGAAACGCTGCTCGGGGTCGCGTGCGTTTTCGCAGTTGATAATTCAACGCGACCGCGGTCGTTCGTATGAAAAGGAAAATGTACGTTTGTCAAAAGGTCGCGCCGCCGGAGAACGCCCGGTTTGAAATCCACCGCGGGCGACGCGTAGCGCGCGGAACGAAAAAGGTCCGAACCGCCACTGAACGCACGCGGGTCGAATGAGGAAACCGGCCGGCGTCGCGATCGCGCATTTCAGAATTGAGAACCGCCGCGCGCGCAAAAAAAACAAACCCCGAGGTGAACCGACGGACGATCGCGGACGGGCAGACGGATTCGGCAGCGCCGCCGGTAAACGCTCCGCGTATTAAACGTCACTTCGCTATTGTATTGCAACAAATCGCCAATCGACGTACATTTGTTCGTTTAATTATTATTTTTTTTTTCTCACTACCTCCACGGAGCCACGCGAATATTACGTCGTTCCACGGAGCCACGCGAATATTACGTCGTTTTCTAGAATCGCGATAAATTCGGTTAAAAAAAAAAAAAAAAAAACTACGCCGTCCATTAACGTAGGTCCGAGTATAATATTACAGATACACTACGCACGGTACGTTATATTATTCTGTGACATTGCCAGGAATATATAATAATGTAATAATGGTCTAAACCGAGAAAAATGATTATATCATAATATTATAATGGAAACCGTTCTCGTGGTATTTTACGTTTACGTACATATATACATTATCCACTTTATATCCACGTCGGTTTTTTTTTTTTTTTTTCAACATTCAATAAAAATAATAACAACGATAAAATAATATCGATTGTACGATATTTATTATTACGCAGCGTTGTATATCTATATTGGTTTTTAGTATTTTTTTTTTTTTCTACTCGGCGTCTCTGTTCCGTTTCACTAATGAATACAATGTTATTCCAATACAAATACAGTCCGGAGTTATATTCTCCTTAAAACGTCTAAAAATATAACGCTAATGTTCTGTTATAATCTCTTAAAAAAATTTTTCAAACGGTTCTTGAAGTTTGTTGAAATTCGAATTTATTCCTCGCCGGTTTTACTAACGATAAATTATATTTGACTCGCGATAAATGACAAGCTTTCATCAGACTCACAGCTTGAATTATAGGGATAGGAATATCGTCGAATCGTGTAATATTCCGCGGAGAAATCAAATTACGTCCGTTTGAAAATTTGGGCACGCGAAAAATGCCATGCTTCGCAAAACTTTAAAAACAATCGATTCTATCGTAACAAAAGTTGTTGACACATAGTCGGTTTTACAAAACGGTCAACTCGTTTGTTTTATAATAATAATTAAAAAAAAAAACAAAAACTTAAAATATAAAATAGGGGGAAAAAAATTGTATTTGTTACATCAGTCCGGTTACATCAGGTATATATGTATTAAAAAAAAAAAACACACACACTAACGAGGGAAATATATCTGCAATCAGAAATGTGCTCCAGTTTTGTTTTTTTTTTTTTCTGTTATGCGCACGAATCGAATTTTCGGGATTTCTTTTCGATAATTCATCGAACCGTTCGTAAATTGTCCCAATCCATTATACCAAATAAACATATGACGTGTATTGTTGAACAAAGTACCTAATATATTATATAACATGTCGGAAATCGATCTCTTTAAGATTCTGAGTTTAGCGAAGAATGTATTGGTTTTATAAAAATGTTTATTTTTTTTTTTTTTTTTATGTTGACACTTTTTCTACCAGAAAGCTCACTCCGATTATCAAATATAGCACCTTTTCTAAAAGGAAATGTTCTTCGGGTAATACTATGAGAAGGTAATTTTTCGAAATTCTCATTAATATTCGAGATAATGAGGAAAACCTGGTTTTTTAGATGAAAAAAGATTGAATCATTAAAATAAGATTGTCATTGGCGACTATTTTTATTCATATTTTTTTATTATTATTTCAATGTTTTTTAAACAATCATTGTCGTCATGGAAACGCACATTGTTGTAATTATTTTACCATAATACGATACATGTCATATTATTGAAAAAGCAACTTCACTGTCTACTGAACTCCGCTCAGAATCGTTTTTTCATTATCAATGGTTTATCTTTGCTTACAGACAAACATTATATTGTCGTTTGTATCATACCTTCCCAACTTCTTACCTATAACAGTGGCTGCGCCCACGTGCGAATCATGTCCGTCATTTTTTTTATAATAAAATAATAAATTTAAAAACAAAAAATTATTAAAACGGTTTATACTCGTAAATAAATAAAGTAAATAAATATAGAAATAAAATATTCAACGCGCTTAAATGAGTCACGTTTTACATTTTTCTGTGATATACCTGATGATGAATTTTCTAATTCGGAACCGGTCGTATAACCCACTTTATCATAATACTCTAGGCGACTCATTGATTCATTTTTTTATTTTATTTTTATACATAAACTGTTTTGTTTATACATTTATTTACTTTTTTTTATCAGAATTCACAAAAAATTCCAAAATATGGTAGGTACACTAATTAATGTTCTCTAATCCCTGAAATGTTCTCAAATGTGTGAAAAAAAAAAACACTTTCTATAAATGAAAAAAAAAATACAATATTCAGGAGGGTTAACCTAACGACTTACCGTTTATAAATAACGACTTTTCCGTCGTTTTTTTAATTCATTAAAATTTTTGATAAAAAAAAAAAAAAAAAAACGCAACGTCATGCCCTCCGGAATATCGTTCTCTATTCATTTCATAACAGATGTTTTCGCTGTGAAACCGAAACTAATAAGCGAGTTCTGTGTAGTCTGCGTAAGGTTTTTACTATATCGTGTGTTTGCATGGCTGAAACAACAAAATACAATGCATAATATTGTATATTGTCCTCTTTGCATAGTGATAATGACTCGCGTAGGTATTGTGCGTTATCAGACAACAGTAACGTGAAAACCCAGATAACGAGTCGCTCGTTTTGTTACCGATTCGTTTCGCGTATTTTTGAACAAGAACAAATATTTTTATTTTTGACAATTGTTTATGATTTTCATAGTCTTTTTTTTCATTTGTCGACGCACTGAATTTATACGACATAAACAATTTTTCTTTTAAGGGGCGGTGGGAATTTTCGTAGTTTTTTTAGAGCACTACATTCCACGCAGTCTTGGCTATAACGCATGTATGTTATATTAACACAAAGTTGGATGATAAGGCCAAAGGCCTTGCGAATTAAACGGCAGATTGACGTCTTATCGCCAGTTGGTAAATTTTTTACGCTCTTTTCACGACTTTTTTAAGAATTTTTTTTTCGTGGATTTAATACGCTGCAAGTCCCGATATTAGATTAGCTCCGGTAAGACGAAAATGAAAAACAAATACACGGGTATGATTATAGTTTACCACAATTGTATTACACCGATTGTGTTTGTGGAAACAGTGGAACATGTCTGCAGTTCATGACGACAGTTCGTTCGGTCGCACGTCCAGTCTACACGGTGAGGTTTTATGGTTCCGGTCGCCGTGGTAAACCGACAAAGCCATTCGGACGGACGGAAAGTTAGCGGCTCGTACAGGTATTACGTATGTATAAATACGTGCACTAGACAAATAGCGTATGGTAAAATTCACGTGAATACGCGGCCGACGGGTGAAAAAGGAAACGACGACAATACGAATTGCACCGTTCAAAAGTCGTGTCCACAATCGATCGTCGGATATTTTTTTTTTTTCATTATTATTTATTATTGTGTAGGTGCTCGAGAACGACCGCCACGTCATTTGCGGGAACCGGCGGCGGCGGACCACACGCGTGCTGCGGTAGTATATCTATTTTTTATTATTATTTTTTTTTTTGTCTTTTAATAGGGCATTTTTTCCGCCGCCCGTTTTGTTTCCACGATAATAACAATAATAATATTATTCTCGTTTTCGTCCGCTCGTAAACTGTGTAACGTAATACATATATTATACGGTTTCGTATACGACTGGCACATTGTATACGGATTTTATGTTTCTCTTTTCTTTTCTTCAAACGTTGCATAAATATACTTTATGCTGCACTGAACGCAGCGAGTAGTCCGAAATCATCATTTGTTATGGTACAAAATATATTTATGTGGGTTGAAAAAATTAACGTTTTATCAAAAAAAAAAAAAAAAACAAACGAAGAGCTGATATTGCCGATATATGTATAGAAATGTATACCATTATAAGCACGCACTGTTGTAGTTGACCAATGGCTCAGTTTGAGATTATGTTTTGGTGTACATGACACCGAGCCGATGCGTATATTTGACATTAAACCGTGTTTGTCTAACCGACAGGCGACATAGCAAAATTACGGTACGCGCAGGTTTAAACCAGAGTGTAATAATCGGCGCGGAAATAGAAAGAGGAACGCAGCAGGTATTATTTTCGACGACCACGCGCGTTGCTGTTTTTTCGAGAACATTTTGATACAAAAACGCTACAAATATGCAATTTGAAAACTAACACGATATTAGATTGTGAGCGCGGCCAGGTATGTACTGGCTTTACGGCGTGTGTATTTTGTTCTGTCCGAGAACAACTTTTCTGTCAAAACACTTGCTTTAATCAGAAAAACAAAAAAAAATGATAAAAGAACTTTTTTTTAGTGTTTTAAGTCTAGTCGTCGCTTTGAGAAAGTAGATTTTCGATTATCCAAGCAGTTTTAATCGGAAAAACACAGTAGAAATGTACAAGCTTACGGAATCAAAAGCATCTACATTTTCGATTTCGGGACCTAAAGAAACACAGACGTGTGTGCAATCCACAATCAGATGACGACGCGCGTATCGATGCAATAACTGGAGGGACCGTTGAAGCGTATGCATGGAGCGCGGAAGACCAGGGCCGGAACACGACCGCAAATCGCGAAAGATTCGAATAAAGGAAATGACAAGGACCTGGACGAATGAAACTAGAACACGGGAACAAACTAATCGGCGGATTGATGAGTGTGCGAAAAATTAAAATTGAAATTCGATTTTCGGTCGGAGCTCAACGCCGCTGTCGAAAACTCGTTCGCGCGCGCGCACACACACACACACGCACCTTCCGAGACGTTATACTGACTCAAAAAACGGCCGTTTAATTTATTCGTAAACGTATTTATATTGATGTCGGGTAGCTGGTGTATACTTACAGTTATAATATGCCCCGGCATCGTTTTACACGACACGCGCGCCGAAATTAAATCGCGGTGCGTAATTACCGTTCACTACCTATACGACAGATCGTAACGACGGCGACGACGCGGCGTCGTACAAAACCGCGTGAATTAACATTATCACTGTTAATATTATTTCGCTCGGATTGTGTTGTTATTATTTTAAAAAAAAAAAACCCGAACCCTCTCGCACGGTTTTTCACTCCGCGCCCGTCTATGGTACGGTGCCCGCCTGTACCCACTGCGCCGTCGTCGGAAGTGTTTTGAATCCACGCAAACGTGACCGGGTAATATTTTAAGTAATTTAAAAAAAAAAAAAAAAAAAATCACCGAAATCTGAATGTATAATAATAGCAACAGACAAACGGGAAACGCGCGTACGCTATTTGTACGGGCGTTGCGGAGGTCGCGGCGGCGGACGGCGTGCGAGACGGCGTTAAATTTCAAAACGTTTTAACGGGACACGGTTACGGGATTTAAACGGGAATTTAAATATTTTACCATAAATTATCAAACGCTCGCGCGCCCGGCCAATGCGCTTTTGAAATTATTATTATTGTAATATACGCGACGCGACGGCGAGCGAAATATCGTTTATGACAACATCGTATATTCCGCCGTCGCCGTCCGCGGCCCGCGGAAATCGGCACCCGCCCGCGCGCGCGCGCCGTTGTAATAATATGCGCGCGGCTATTATGATAAAATACAATCGCTTTAATATTATGCGCTCACGCACGCGACACACTATTGTCGTAACGATAATGTTAGGGCGACGATGTGAATTATCGTCAGACGATACTGCGGCCGGCGGACGGCCCCGGGCCGTCGGCGCGGCCGCTACGGCGGGTCGGGCGGGGGTACGGAAAGTTTCCGCTCGTATCGCGATGCGCGCCACGGCGTGCGGCGCGGTCGGCTTGACGTCGCGACGGACCGGCGGTTTTCGCCGGGGCGAAAACCGTGCGGTACGGAACGCTGCGAGGTACTCCCGAGTGGGCACCGCGCGCGCGCGCGCTCGTCCATCCGGGCGATACGATCGCGGGCGATCGTTTCTGTCGCGACGCCGGTTTCGGGTTTCCGTCCGCGAAACGCCGTACATGATTTGACGGCCGAACCGGACCACTACAGCGCGGGACAGGGTCGGGCGAACTGGCCGCGCCGAAAACGGACGTGAGCGTTTATCGCGCGCCCGTCCGGTCCGGCGCGTTCGAAACGTTTCGGGGAAATCGCCGGCGCGTCGATCGCTCCGCACAGCCCGCGGTCACACGTCGGGGGGACTGCGGGAGGCCTCGTAAAAACGTCGTACGCGCTGTACGTGTGCACGAAATTATTATTATTATTGTATCGCGCGTGTACACGTACGTATATATGAAGTACATAGAGAGAGAGAGAGAGAGAGAGAGCGAGAGAGGATACGGGAGCCGCCACACTCGCGGAGCGTTTACGAAAGAATATTTCGGGGGGGGGGGGGTGGTGGGGTGGGAGATGTGTTTTTAGGTTTTACAATTTCACACTCTTACGGCATAAAGTTTTACACGTTTTCAGTCGTAGGATTATTTGTTTTTCATTAAAAACGTCAATATCCTAGAACATCGGTTTTAGACAACGAGTGGAGCGAGGACTGTGTATTGGTTTTACAATTATGTTTGTTTTTATATATTTTTTTTTTTCCCGCGAACAACCGTTCTACCCGCAATTTCGCTTCGATTTACGACGAAAACACTTCATTTGAAAGGAAATCCGACTGGGGTCGTACCGAAGGGAAGTTATTTTTTTGATTTTCCCGGGATAATCGGTCGGCGTGTACATTATCACGAAATTCGCGTGTTCCGTGTACGGCGTGCGTGCGTTTGTGTGTGTGTGTGTGAGTGTGTTGCGCATTGTGTGTACAGTCCGCGACACGGCGACAATATATCATCCTGTATACTATTATTATAATATGCGGCGCGGCGTGTATTGTCGCGTACAGCGGTCGCGCCGAAAGCACCGGACTGCGTAGCGCGGACAGTGACGGCGGCGGCGCCGGAGTTCGTCGGACGCCGTCACGCGATTTCGTTCACACCGGCGATTATCGTACCCGCGATATTTTTCCGTTTAATTTTCGCCCGGGGGCTCACCGCGATACCGGCGGGCGGCCGACCGGTTTCGCGGGCCGACGGCAAAATAAACGCGCGCGCGCAAACGCCGGAATCGGCTCTCCGCGTAAAACCGCTAGGCGGCGACCACGGGACGACTTCGGAACCCGGACGAAAACGAGAACCCTCGGAACACGAGCTGTATCATGCAGCTGTATCGAGCGAGCGGTTAAAACATTATACCGTCAGTTCTCGGATTTTCCGAAAAAAACAAAACAAAAGGAAGAGCCGTGCGGTTATTTTTTTTTTTTCATCGACCAAAACGATTGTGTATCCGCATTGAACCAAAAATAACTTCCCGAACGCCAAATACCTGTACGGACCCGTGATAAGCTCGACAATCCCGTGTCTGTACGCGATATTTTCACGCCTGATTATCGAACCGAAAACAGCGTCCCGTAAACTTCCCCGGTTTCCCCACGCTTTTTCCCAATTATCACGAAAACCTCGAGGCGAATCGAAATCGGGCTCCCCTCCCCAAACGTGCCGTCTAGACGAAATGCGATTTCGGAATAGATATTATGGCAGTGCGCTTAGAGAACCGGATCGGCACTTCTGCACGGGAACAGCCGTTTGATAAGACGGAACGAAAGGAAAAAAAAAAAAGCGCGCGTTCCACATAAATTATCGCGGCGTTTGCAATGTTCGGCCGGCGTGCGTGCGGCTGTTACGGATTCGTCGGCGGTCGTTTCCGGCCAAGTCCGGCGCGCCGACGGGTGAATTCGTTTTCGTTTCGTTACCGGCCGCCCCGGCCCGTCGCGCGCGCGGATCCCCGCCGACCGCGCCTTTTCACTTCTTCCCCGGCACCGAAGTCCCGCGCCCCGGCCGCCGCCATCGTGCCACGGTACACGCGCCGCACGCACGTATAATGTGCGCCGCCGACGTCTGTCCGCCCGAACAATCGCCGGTGCCGGTGCCCCCCTCGCGTTAGATAACAACAATGATAATAACGACAATAACAATAACAATAATATTGTAATCGCTTTAGACAATACTAATATCGGCTGACGGGGCGCGCGCGGGTATCCGGAGCGCACGGCACCACGTGTATCGGTTTTATAATGCCGTCGTACGCGTCATGGTGCGCGTTAAATTTATTACTGTACGCGTACAGTAATGCGGGAGTGTGTGTATAGTTACGCGGGCCGCGACCTTCGTTACGGCCGTGGAAAAAAAAAAAAAAAAAAAAAACCCTCCGTGTCTAAAGCGATTTTTTTTTTTTCCTTTTTCTTTCCCCCCACCCATCACCACCCCACCCCCCTCAACCCACCTATTTTGTTTTCTTCCCCGCGATCCCGATAACCGACATTTCCACGTCGCGACGTGCGTCCGTCCGCGCACGACGGCACACGGATAGTTTAATAATAATAATAATAGACATTATAATGGATATTGCGCTCAAAAGAAATGTCCGTAAGTACCGGCCGTACCGCGGGATATCGTACGGTATCGTATTATTTCCCTCCTCCCGATCCCGCACCGTCGACTCTCTCACCGCCCCACCGGAATACGGCCGTTCTTTTTTTCTTCTTCTTTTTTTCTTCTGTATACACACACACACACACACGCCGAGGAATTCGGCGTTCCGAAAGGATGACCGCCGGAGCGCGCGATACCGACCGGAATGATTCCGAGAAAATTCCCGCCGCACCGCGCGCGCGCCGTACATAATAAATTATCGTAAGGATTATGGACCGACCGCGGTAGCGGCACCGTCGCCCCGCCGCCGTCCGCCGTACCGCGTGTTATCGGCACAATATGACGGCCGTACGGAAATCGGTCTTTTCGGTGCCCGTGTATCACGCGGGGGGTTTTCGTTGTAGTAAAATATTATTTATACCCAGCGTCGCCATCGCGTCGCCACTATACGTGACACATTGCGGATCGTAAACAATTTAAAGCGGATAACAGTCGTCGGGCATTAGGGACCCGGGGGAGGGGGGGGGGAAACGACCGCATTCTCCGTAAGCGTCGCTGAATTTTCCGCCTTTTTTTTTCTTTTTTTTTTTTTTTTACGACAATCCTCTGGCGAGAGCCGTGTCCCGACGGGACATAATACCTGAACCCGAAACGCGGTACACGCGGGTATGCCGCGGTTCGGCCGATGTAGCCTATAGGTGTTAAGACTGGCGGATACGGCCGACCGCGAGAAAAACGCCGATTATTAAACGGGTCGACGATCGTTTCGCGGTTTAAACGGCCGTTCATACGCGCGTATTCGAATGCATTTCAATTAGGTAGGTGTTTTTCGAACGGCCGTAGCGTGGGAAAATACGATAAATAGACGCTAGATTTGTTCGCATTGATAACAGCTACACGGAATTATATGTCAAACACAAAATATACCGTATCGATTGTCAAAAAACGATTTTCGAATTTGTTGTAATTTACGCGTTACTATAGAACGGCGTACTATTATTACGTGTCGCACTGACGGCCAGTGTCGGTTCGGCTCATCCGGATACCCGGCAATCGCCGGGGGCTCTGAGATTCATTCTTAAAATACGGGCACTACGGGATCACGCCATTAGCAGAAGTTATATCAATAATTTTTCAATTTATTTGTGTAAAAAAAAACAAAGAACATACTTCGCCCGATGGTCACTGTTGTCGATGAGAAGTTAGAGAGGTAGGATATGTAAAGGGGAATTTAATGCATATCTGTACGCAACGACTGAAAATCGCTGACAAAAAACGATTCTGATTAATATTATTGCTCGGTTAATAGTATTGCTTTTTCAACAATAAATATATCATTATATATTATACGTATATTATTGTAAAATAAATATTTATTGAAACACATCTTATGGACTAGTAACTATAGATCAGTTCCACATAATTTTTTACTAAAACGATTTTCGTCAAAATTTAATTTGATATTAAAATTCTTAGACGGTTATGATTGTTATTATAAAATGTCTATTTCATGTACTTTGTGTATAATTTATTATATAGAGTTAATAAAGTTGAAAAAAAAAAATTAGATTTAACCGAATTTAGTAAACCAACCCGACATGCTTAACACGTACATGTGTTTCACTACAGAATGAAAAAATAAATGTAAAACAATGCAATTCGTGTATAAAATCTAATTAATATTGTTAACATTTCTAGGAGAGAAAATTGTTTTTTTTTTAGCTGATAATTATTGAATTTGACTTTTATATTTTTTGTCAACGGTATACCTCATATAGAGTAATACTACTAATATTTAAACCGGTATAGTATACGGTAACTTTGCGCGGTGTAGCTTCAACCATGTATACTTAATGTTTTATAATAACTACTGACAACACTGTCGTTGACCACAGTACATTACATGAAATCAATTTCGAAAATCGTATTAACAAATCGGCATAATCGACTGCCGGTTCTAAAATTGAATAATACATTATTTTTACTGCCGATCGATTTGAGTTTAACTGACTAACAAAAAAAAAAAAAAACCCGGCGCCAAGTTCCTATTTTCGTCACTATATTTGCCCATCCCCTCAACTCCTGTGACGCGGAGCGGTTTGAAATATTCGTAAAACACAAAAAACTCGTCAACACGCACGTACTAAAATAATACATACTAATGTATTGCACACGCGCTTAGGGACCGCTGCTTACTAATCGAACATCATCGAACCGTGTATTTATAATGGTCGTTGAGTCACACTTTAAAGTTTAAACTGCGGTATTATATTAGTACTGTACACGTAGACGCGCGTTCTGAAATAAATACAATATTTAAGTTTTTTTTAAGTAATGTTTAAAACGTGTAGGTATATAGGTATACCTACATAAAAAAAAACACACACACAAATAAAATATTGTAAAACGACGATTGCGTAACGAGTTATAATAATAATAATAATTGTTCGAGGAGGCGATTTTCGTCACGATAAAAACGATTATTATGTAGTTTAATGGTTCCGTCGAGAAAAATACAAATGCCAAAATATCGAAAAGTAAAACTATTGTTTTCGTTGTTTTGTCTATTTAAAGCCGATGTTTGTCGATATGTACGTGCAAAATAATTTTACGTTAATTCGCGGTGACAGCCTAGGTGTTTTAGATAAGTTTTGATGTCGGTTTTCCTATAACCACTCCGGTTCAACAATAATAGTAACAGACTTCAACAACAATCGTTTCACCAAATCAGAGGCACGACGGCATTTCCGCTGTGGGATTTTTCGATGTCTTATTCCCAGACAATCTGGGTATTATTATTGTGTTTTCGTAATAAAATAAATTAACAATGAAAACGTAAAAAGACTCTATGTGTGAAAGCATGGTAAATTTGTTTTTCTCGGTGTATCGCCCGTTAAAAACAACGACGACGATTAATGTTACCGTGACGTCATCCTATATTAGTTTATCGCTCCCTTCCCTTAGCATCGTAAAAGACGACGAGAAATCGTCTTGGCCGGAGCCAGAGTACGCCATTCGTTTTTAACTTCCCAAAGACACTACACCCAAAATGTAAATGGTTGCGCAGGTTATCTAACCATCCTCGTCTTCCCAGCGAGATTTTACGCACTCCCTACAAGTTCTCTTCGTCAAAGCGATAGTTGTTACGTGATATATTTTTTAAAATTGACATTGAAAATTAGTTTTCTCGGCGATTGTCGTATACTTTTCATTAACAGCGTGTGTCTACAAACAGAGCGCGTTTCGTATTTTCCCCCGTATGAGGTTAGGATTTGCGTACAAGCCAATATGACTACAGCTGACGGAGCATCCATTAAATAGATAATTAAATAAAAACAATAACGTATCGACACGAAAACACAAAAATACGAGACATTAATTTCTTTTATGGCATCCAATTCACCTTTCGGTTTTAGACACGGTACAAACACCGTGATCAGTGACGTGCGTACAGCCATAAAGCCGCGTGTATAATTACGATTAGCCGTAGATGTGGGTAGGTACACGATCTGAACACGATAATGCAGTGTCGGAGTAAAGATTACAAAATTTACACGCCGGCGCGTCAAAAACCGCGTGCCTATTATATTCGCCGCTCAATATCAATCCCAACATTACAGTAACGTATCGTACCGATTTTCGTATTCGAGTGAGATTGATTACGTCAATTGCCTAGACGAAAAAAAAAAATTATTGAATACGACTGGAAGTGTATATTTTTGCGTCGTACAATACGTTTTCGATAGTGCGCGATATTTTAATGATACCGAGTGGCCAAGTCTCGAACGTAAAACTAATTACAATACACCGACGAAATCGCAGGTGACAGTTTTGTATTACGTTGACAATATGCTCGACAAGCCGGACAAACTAGACACAATAAATGCACAAAGTCACAATAAAGTTACGAAAATTAATACGATTTCGTTGCGTTTTCAAAGTTTTATTTTTCTCCTATAGCTGTACAATAAACATTATTGTAACTTAACGAGCTACGTGATGCTCCACTGATACATCAGTAGGGAATTTAACTCGATTAAAGTTACTTTTAGATTCGGAGCGTATTTTTTTTTCCCCGGTTACGAGACGGCCTGTCAAACAGTAAGTCGCACTTCGTGGCCACCGTAATTCGAAACTACCAAACAGATTTCAATGAGAAATTTTCGTTTTGTTTATCGGATTAGAGATACACAAATCTGATTCTTATTTTTGTCTATCAGCAGTCTCTCGTAACAAATCCTACCATTTTGTACATAATTGGCGTCACTCGAGTAATCAACGTCATTTTTCTTTTGTAATAAAATTAATTTATAACGTTATTAAAATTTAGTGTTTAGTATTTTTCGATGCGTGCGTATCCGTTATGCGCTCGCGGGCCGTTTTGACGTGGAATAACGGTTTTGAATATTTAACTTCAGTTCGCCCCCCTATAAGCGGATGTATGGACAAAAAGTGATTTCTAATAATCCGCATACCCATTGTCTAATATTTTAATCGCAATATATTTAGTAATAAGTTACTGTTATTGTTTTTTTTTTTTACAAATAAACGCTAATTGTAACTCGAGTACTCGACTTGTATATTATAAACTGTTATTGTTAAAAAAAAAAACAAAAAAACATCGCGTACAAGTATTATGATTAATCCCTTACTCGGTGGCTTACAACTGCGGCTCGGTTATAACATACTATAAATGTACAAATCGAAAAACGTGCTAAACGCGATTCAAACATTACTCTCGTTTTTCTGATCTCGATTGACGCGAGTAACGCGGCCGGACGAAACGCTAACCACAATGAATCGGGCGGGCACCGAATAACGAAACCGTTCGAACAGATCGCGCCGGAACTGCCGCGTTCGTGGCCGCGTGCAGGATAAACCGGACACGGTACGCCGTTCGAGTGCTCGTGCGAAATCAACAGCGGCCGAGTATACGACGAGTACAATACGAATCCGATATAACGCCCGGGACACGGTTAGCCAATTTTCGAGAGCCCAACAATAAAAAAAAAAAAAAAAAAAACAGTAGTATATCAAAACAATACTCCAATTTAAACGCAATACAAGTCGTTATATTAGATTTCGATTTTGTTTTTTTTTCTGCTTTTTATTCCCCACGTGATGCCGTTCACTCGGCCGTGATTTGATTGATATATTTTTACATTTATTATAATATAATATAAGTACCTATATATATGTATACATATATATATATGAATAAAAAAAAAAAAAAAAAAAAGTAAAAAACGGGTCGACCGTAATTATAATTATTTTCGTGAAGTGTCCCCTCTCGGTCGTCGTCGCCGTTATATTATATTATGCGCGCGTATATTGTGTTATGGTGGCGCGTTGGACAATAGCCAAAAAAATCACACACCGCACACTTGTCGCGTAACAAAAAAAAAAAAAAAAAAAAAAGAAAAAAATTATATATACTTTTATACAATAAAAACCTTACCGGAGGGATTTTTGAATGTGCCCTCCTGCTGCCGACCGGCTGCGGCGGCGCCGCCAGTCTCTCGATGAATAATATTCGCGGTGCGCGCGCACAATGCCTCGGCAATTTGCCGGGGCGCCGAATGAGAGTGGATAGGAAAAAAAAAAAAAACCAGGAACAATTCGAATTCGCATTCAAAAATGTTCCGTGCGCGGCGAAATTAAATATGGTAATTTGGGTTTCTTTACCGTTTTCCTCCTCCCGCCCGTCCCGTCCCTTCCCGTCACGTCTCTTCGCTCCCGCGGATCCCCGCGTTTTCGCGGCCCATTTACAATGAGAATGCATTAAGAGAGCGTGTCAAAGGTTTTTTTCGTTTTTCGTTCCGTTTTTTTTTTTTTCTCGTTAATTTATGCGACACGGTGCGGAGAACGTCTCATAATATATATATATATATATACGAGTATATATGTAAATGCCTACACAATTATAATATAATATTAATATTATCGCGACGGACGTTCGGCCGACAGCCCGCCAGACGACTCGAAATCCGCCTTTTTCTTTCCACGCGGGGTGGGGCGGCGTCGCGAAATCCGCCCTCCACCACTGGATCCCGCGAATTGATTTCGAGCCGAGTTTTCACGCTATACTTCTCGTCACGACCGTAATTCGTATAGAAAAAAAAAAAAATTTATCGAAACAGCCAAACGTGAGAAACGAAAAAACCACGTCTAATCGAACCCGTTGAGAAAAGTTCTGCGACGCCGGAACCAGCCGCCGTACGTACAAGTGTTGCGGCCGCGAAATACTCGTTTTGGGCCGAGGACGTGTCGCGTTGATAATTTCCTTGACAACGGGGAAAACCTGTTGGAAAACGGCGAAATTTCGAGCACACAGCGACGGGGCCCGGGCCGTCGAATACGATCGGACCGACTAACATAATTGATTTGATCCCGGTGCCATTTCACTGAGTCTATGCCTTCCGGGGAAAAATCAAAAAAAAAAATCGATAACAGTCACACGCGTACCCCGCATAAATGGTTTTGCGTTTTGAAAGTCATCTCGGAACGTACGCACTTATTTGAAGTGTTCCCCGGCTCGTGTTGTAACTTTCCCGAAAGTCGCACGCAAACGGTTACCGCGCGAACGGAAATGTCGTTTCGCTGAGCAAAAGGAAACCGCGCGCACTGTGTGCATAAAATAATACAGAGTTTTAGGACTTTTTTTTTTTTTTTCCGTTTGTTCATTTCGAGGGGGTTTTTTTTTTTTATTATTATTATTGTTTTCCGAAATGTTTCAATAGAGCTGCGACGACAACGCCGTGATTTCCCGGCGGGCCATTCTCGCGCGGCTCCCCGATTAATACGCGTTTTCCCCGTTTTTATTCCGTTAGATCGCCCGCCGTAACGTTGCGATTCCCGCGGTACAGACGGGCAGGCCGCACGGGCCGGCGCTCGACGGACGCGGGTCACGACTCACGAGTGCGACAGCGAGTCCCACAGCGCGTCCCGAGTACCCGGGCACAAAAACGGGACCCGGCGCGCGCCCGGTCCTCGCCCGGCGCGACCGCGCTGTGGACCGCGCGTACCGCGTCGACGAACGTCTGCGGTCGCGCGTACCGCGAAGCGCGGAAACGCGGGTCGGTCGCACGTGTTCGACGGACGGGTTATTCCGGCCGTTTCGGCGTCACGCCCGTCCGGTGCGTTACGCGACGGCAATGTGCGAGCGCGTCGTTTCGCCGGCGCGTTTTGCTGGGGAACGCGAAAACCCGGAAAAGTGCATTCGCGTTACCGCGGTCCGAATGCCGCGAGCGACCGGACACGTCAACGCACGTGTCGGTATTGTATTTGCACGACGATCCGTATTGATAACGGCGCACGGTAACGCGTTGTGTTTTTTCGGTTTTCGCGGTCGCTAATCGGGCCGCGTTTTGCTTCGCAAACGACATTTTCTTGTTGCCCGGATCCGACGGGGCCGCGAATTTAAACATGTTGAAACACGGAACGCAACGTAAAATTACTCGAACGGTTATTGATATATTTTTTTTTTTTTTAAATAATGCGATACAGATTGCGCTTTGCACACGGTACTCGATGGCGCCGTCAACATGAATCGATCGTAACGAACACAAAGAATGGAAATTTGCCGTCGTGGAAAAAACAATAATATGGTATAAAATAATTTTTAACGGTCGTGTTAAACAGTGGTTTGCCTTTTGTCAAATCTAAAACGCATTAAAACATAGTAGTGGCCCGACCATCATCGGATCCGATAATGAAAAAAATCGTTTAAAATAGCGGCCCGACTACCGGGTCTACCCGCTATAAACGTAAAAATTTTAGCGGCACAATTACCGTGCGCCATTTGGAAAAAGAGTTTATTGTGGCCCGATTCCCGGACGCCCGTTACCGTCAAACCTCCCGGAGCGTCGTTTTATTATTGTTATTTTACGTGGCCGGTACCGTCGTCGCGGTATGTACGTTTATAACAATAGTAAAAAAAAATATAACTGCATATTATTATTACCGCCGGCCATTACCCCGGCATTTTCGAAGCTCCGAAAAACGTGATTTCGTGTTTACGACACTATCCGCGGGGCTCCGCGTGACAATCGGAAAAGTGCGGGTTTTTTACAATTGTCTGTCCGTTTTGGCTATAACTCCGAACGTCCGTCGGACTTTGCGCGTTCTTGCACACAATCGAAGAGGAAAAAAAACCGTATTCCAAATTGCCGTCGTAAACTCATCGCCTGAAAATGTGTATTCGTCTCACGCAGTCCTTAAAATAAATGATAACGCATCGTTTGAATTTTGGCTGACTCAAAAAGAAAAAAAACAAAAAAAAAAAACGAACGTATTCACCCACGATAGTGGTCTTAAGAATACGACGGAATTGTCACGTTTAAACGTCTTAATTCCATATCGGATCTCCATAAAATAAAACGTACTTTTGGGGGTTAGAACTTTTGTGATTGAAATGCGTTTTACTTTTCTTGAACCGCAGTTGACACTTTGGAATTAGGACAGCTGGAAATCGGGCCGATAATGTCCAGTAAGGAAACTTCGCGTATTACACCGTTACCACATAACGATCGGTAAATTCGACTGAACCATGCAGCTGACCGCGTCCATAAACTGAGACCGATAACAATCGGAACGATCAATTATTGCGATTGGTATCAATTCAACTATAAACCGATGTTATAAGTAGAATAACATCACACGACGGCGACCCGTGGAAATAAAGGTACACATTTAACAGTTTAACATTTTTTCGCCAACGCACGTCCAAAGGGCAAAATTGCATTAGACAGTGTTACAATCGACCGCTGTCTTTCAAAAAAATAACACAGAGGAAATTTAGATACATTCGTACATCGAGAACACAAATACAAAAAAAAAAAAAAAACATCTGCAAACACCATCAGCGATCCTCGTGTATTGTCTGAAGTGTCTACATTTTATTTTTGACTCGACTTGGCGTGTGAGTAAATGCCTTCATAATGGAAGACATGTTTGATCCTTTGGCTCTGTCCGGTTGCGCTTCCGGTGAAACAAATTGAACTCGCTAGATGATTACGATACACGGAAACTGACGAACAATTGGTAATGATTGGCGGTAATTTAAAAAAAAAAGGACGTCTCACTACTGGACGAGGAGTTTTCGCAGTTTTGCCAAACATGTTTCGATAAGAACCTTTGCGACCGCCGTTTTGTTGTGACTATGAAAAAGCGATGAAACGGTCGACGTACACTTATTTATACACCGTCAGAATACGAATTTTACGATAGCGTTACGGACGTTTTTACGTTTATTCCGCGGTGGCGGTTTTTAAAACGGCCGTCGTTGACAAACGAGAGTTTTCCAGTAGCGCTGTGTCATTCTGCAGCACCTATAACGCCGTGTCGGTACGCTGAAAACAACGAAAAACGCGCGAGAAACAATAATACAAATATAATGTCGCACACGAAGTCCGATGATCCGTAAGCCAGTCGTATATTTCGGATTTTTTTAATACCCGCCGCGGGTTATGTGACGCGCCACCCGTAGCCAGTGTACGTTGATAATATTTACGACGGCATTAATCCACGTGCGTAAGTACGCGGCGCGTTTGTCGGAGCCGCGAGTGAAAATCGATTAAATTATAAATACATGACGTGGAAATCGTGAGAAAAAAATGAAATAAAATAAACGTTATCGCGAAACGTGAAACGAGCGGGCGCCGGTGTTTTGAAAAGCCGACGGGAACGGACGCAGTGGCGGCGGAGTGTTTTCGCGGTTAAATGTTCGACAGTTCCAGACGCGTCGCGATAATAATACAATAATTATCGTGTACCCCGTCGGTTTCGCGGTTTTAATTGCGTACGTGTTTCGGACGCATCGCCGTGCGGCGATCGGCAGACCCCCCGTTCGTTTTGCACGAATATCGTTTTGCGCCGGGGAACGTCCGGAAAACGCCGGATTTCTCTACGCGTTTCTCTAATCCGACTGTATTATTATAATAACGTAGCTGTCATTTCCCGACGCGATCGTCTGTATAATTATATTGGACCCCGGCAGGAAAATGCGACGGGATCGCAATCGGGGTACTTTATTCGGCATGCTATACGCATATGTAAAAAAAAAAAACCCTATTCGGTTTTCGGATAGCGAGAGGGTTCGCCCCGTCGTACACCGTGTCCGTGTGTGCCCGTGACAACCGAATTAATATAAATAATAGTATACGTAACAATATAATGTACAGAGGTACCGTAATAAGACTAATAACTGCGTGTTTTTTTTTTTCCTACACTCGTGTGCAGCCGTATATGTCTGTGTGCACGTAGAGGGGGAATCTGAAATCGTTATGGGAATTATGGCGATTTTCGTTTCGGCCGAAATTCAAGTGTGGGGCCCCGCTCCTGAATAGGGTGGAATTTTCGAAAACCCTTGTTCCTCGCAAATCGTTCCGCGGTAGGCGACTGCGTAATACGGTGACCGAACGAACCTTTATCCGCGGTATGCGCACCGGATTTCGGCTCTTTACAAGCATCTGCAGACCGTACGTATAATAATAATAATAATAATAACGCGATCTGTAATACAATAGTTTTTTTTTTGTTTTTTTTTTGTCGGCGAGTAACCGTTGACGAAATGAACACCGGGAATTCCACCTCGGCAGTGAGACCGCCAGGAAGATCGATCGTGATCATCGTCAGACACGTCCGGACTACTCGTACGCCCCCGTACGTTACGGCGAAAGCGCAGGAACTCGGGCGGACCAGGCGGAAAAAAAAACAAAACAGTATTCGTTTCGCCGCGTATTTGCCGCGTTCGCACTTGCGAGCATGACACGGCCGTTTGCCGCCGAGTCGGTACCAGCCAGCTACGTGTACAGTTGGTTTTTTCCGAGCCCGACGATCGATTCCTTCCTGGTCCGAGCGCACTATTTTTTCGCACACGTTATTTTATACGCGTACATACTCGTAACGTACGCGAGTGCGGCCGCGGCTGTACGCGGTGTCGGTTTTTATCGGCAAAAGTGTGTACATTTTTTCTCGGGACCGCCAACATGTTCCGTACGTGCGTAGTCCGTATCGCCACGAGGAACGTCGCGGGCCGGCGGACCGGCGGACCGCAAAGTCCCCTAGCCGTCCGGGATTTCGCAACGCCTTTGCGCGCCACAAACTTTATCAATAATAGCACGCATAACCCCTTCGTGCGTTTTTGTTCAGAATTCTTTCGTCTCTCGCGCGGAATGTCTTTTTTTTTCCTTTCTTTCTTTTCCCTCTCACTCACTCTCTCTCTCTCTCGCTCTCGACGTCGCACACGCACACACACACGTCGGCCCGGTCTCGCCTTTTGTGCGCGTGTTCGAAGCCTATATAATAATAATAATAATGATGATGATAATAATAATAATAATATATTATACCCGCCGAATAACGACGTTCTATCGTTGCAGCGAGCATTGTGTTCCCCGCAGACGCGGCCCCTTTATTCCGACGTCGTCGCGAGCGCTCATAACACATAGGCGGTGTACGATATATTTTTTTTTTTCATTTTTTTTTTTTTCCTCCCATTGTCTAGTGTTGCGGGTATACGCGCGTATAGTGGTACCTCCAACTCGTACATTATACGCTTCCGTCGACTTCCAAACACACTGCCGGCGCGGTAGTGTTATCGTTACCGCGCGTATGTGTGTGTGTGTGTGTGTGTGTGTGTGTGTGTGTGTGTCGCCACCTACCTCTCTCCCCGTCGTCCATCCGCCGGCCAACCGCCACCCATCGCCCCGCCGTAATACGAAAATAATTATAATTACGACCGCGGCGTAACGTTAATACAGAGATACGCGCGATTTCGGACGGAGGATCGAGGGGGTCCGCAATTTTATGAAAAAACGCGCGCTGTTGTCACGCGTCGTTTGTCGGAGCAAAGGACGGAGGAAAACGCTTTTACCCCCTCCCCCCTCCTCACCTATCCGCCGGTAAGCATTCTTTTTTCGTCGAGTCGCGGCATTTCGCTCGCGATTCACGTGCTGCAGATTTTTCGATTTTCCGACCGATTTCCACGGCGGCTTTAACTTTGACAATCTCTTTCTTGTCCTCCGCCTTCGTTTCAATTATTCGGGGTCGGCCGCTCTCGTCCTGAACTTCCGTTTGACCCCGAAACCCCGCACCGTCCTCGTATCCTGTTTTTCCGTCTTCCTCTTCACTTTCCTTCTACGTTTATTTTCATTACCATTCTAACGGCTTCCGATTATTTTTCTCTTCACATGCCATGCCCAGACCATGTCAATCTATTTCCTCTCGTTTCGTCTACTATAGTCGTTTCTTATATTTTATCGTTACTCCACTGGTCCACCTATAAGCATTATCTCACTCTTTGTTTTATTGTTTTGTCTACTGCCCAACATTCCGAAACACCCAACATAGTCGGTTTCACCGCACTCTTGTAAAACTTAACTTTAAGTATCATTGGAATTGCCCGACTATGATTCTATCCACTTTATCCAACCACATTTAACTTTGAAATTAAACGCACCGGAAATGTGTACTTATTCCTTTCTAATAAATATGAAAATCTTAAATACCAATTAAATGAATTCATTTTTCTTGTTTTGACGAATAATGTCTTTTCTAGGCCGGAAAATTTATTAAGTTTTCCCCTGCGTTCTCGAAAATATATTGTCACTATATTTCTGTATCAAATCTCTTAATCTTTTTTTACAGAATTTGCACAGAGTTATAAAAAGAAAATAACGTGTTTAGTTAAATAATTTATAACTTGTAAAAACAATAGCATTTTCCTTCCCATTTTACACAGGCTTAGGACTGTCGTACTTACTACGGCATGGTTAAAAATGCTATTTTTTCGATGATTTAAAAGTTCTTAATAAAAAAATACAATTCAGAAAATTAGGTTAGCTGATTATTAATCTCGCTTTATTAATTTCACTTTGTCTTCTTGAAATATATTATTCCGACCTTGCTACTATTCCTGTTCTGCGGTTGATCAATAAAAAAAAAAAAATATTGTTATTTCGTAATTTTTCACGAGCTGTGGCGGTGCAGGATATACAAAAGAATCCTGTTCGGCCGAAGAAGAAAGAGTCAGCCGGTAATGTCAGTCGGTCCGAAAAAAATCCGAAACCGCAATTATACGGCAAACACGTATTGTTTTCCAAAAATGATTTACAGTCCAGGGAACTGGGCGAAGGAAAAAAACGGAATTCGTTCGGACGGTTATTTTTTTCTGGTTTCGTCGTATACGTTTTATTATTCCGTTCCCCGATAGACTACAAATCGTTTCAAAACGCAATCGCTTCAATTTCCATATAATACGCAGGGAAAGACGACGTTCCGATATTATTAAACTTTTATTTCCCCTGTCCCCAACTTTTTTTTTTTTTAATGTATCGTCGGCACGTGTCGCGACCCATACGTCGTATAGGTCACGACAGTATAGTATAGTATACGAATAACCAGTCGGCATTATCATCGGGTTCCGTACGCAGCGAGCGCCGCATTAATATATATACATATATAATATACAGGGTGTATCTGCACGATTCGAACATTTTCTACACGTAATTGCGGAACAGACAATTGTCAAAGCCCGCAGATACACGCTGTATACGCATAAGGCAAAAAAAAAAAAAATATCCTCTCGGTCTGAATCCATTATTAAATTTTCGTTACGATATTTTCTTACTCGCGCTCATACGCGTATTGTTATTATCGTCTGTTTGTGTACAGGTGCCTGCGTGTGTAATATGCACACGTAAAAGTATGCGAACAAACGGTGAAATGCATAGGTAAGTGTGTTATAAGCGTAAGTGTACACGACCGGAAGGTTTTCTGGCCGACATTTTATCTGCATAAAACATCGGAGGACACGTGCCCGTATCGAAAATCAAATTTTGCAATATTTTCCCCGCATTATTCATGGCCCCCGCGAGAGAAAAGTTTGACTCGAAGTATTGTTTTCTTTTTATTAATATATTTTCCATCACACGTATATTCGATGGTTTCGTCTACACGAGAACTTGAACACGGTTGGATAACCATATAATGTCCGACGTTTAATATATCTGACGGGTTTCACTACACGAGGTACCCGACTATTATAGCAATCAAAGTTTGCGAAAATAAAAACTTTATGTTGACCGATCATCGCGATTATATTCACTGGCTCGTATGCGCGGTACACCGAATGCCGTATTCCGAATACTGTTTCAATAGTATTCAACACTGTATACCTGCTTTGTTACGCGCATTATACTCCGGAAGACGCGAAATTTTCGCCCGGCCGTGGTCGATTTAAATTAAAATTGTTCGGAATTCCCGAACGTCCAAATAGCAATCGCGTCGCCCCATCGCCGCACAACGCAAAGGTTTTGTCCGGAGAGTTCGCGGCGGCCGCTCTCGCGCGTACATCGCGGTACGATAATTGTACGCGCACGCGGAAAAATAAAATACGCGGCAATTACTTCCGTGATACGCCGAGCGTCGCAGAGAGGCATGCGAAATATTATCGACGGGCCCGTAGAGGAAAAAAATAATAATAATAAAAAAAAAACCACACTTTTTACACTGACCTACGGCGACTTGCACGCGCGTTCGGTTTTCGTCCGCGTGTGCCCGGCGACCCGCACCGCGCCGCGCGATCGCGATGACGACGACGCCATTCTCGGATACCGCGACGGCCGCGCCGCGTACGCCTGTCGGCTCGTTTATCACTTTTTACCGGGTGGGCGGTGGGAGGGGGGCGGTAGGGGGTTTCTCTATTTCCCGCACAATCGATTGACACGATATCATTCATACGGTATTTCCGAACCGACGCGGAATTCAAAAACAAAACAGAAAAAAAAAAAAAACCACTCCCTGCTTTTATTTGTTTTATTCAAATTATCTACTACGGCCGTATTGCGTACGTAACATTATGTACGCGGACACGACGCAGTTCGCCGTCGTGAAAATAAAAAAAAAAGGATCGCCGCGAAATCGCTGCTCCCCCGCAAAGCTGAACGGGCACTGCGTATGCGTGTATAGTGAAAAAGTTAAAAGAGATATATTACGATTGTGACTTGTCATAAGCGCCTATGTCGGTTTTTCGATAACTTTCCACTTGGTCAGCGCGCAAACTTAGCTGGTTAACTCACCGCGGTTATTTCGTTAAAATTCGAGTCATTTTCAAACTGTTTTTCCAATAAAAACCGCGTTCCTATTTTTTATTTGGAATTTATTTTTCAACGAAAATTACGTGTTTGCACATGAATATTACCAACGCTGCGTAACGTGCGGCGGTCTCGGTACACTGGCGGACACGGTATACTCACGCTCGGGACTTGTACAGTAAGTCAATAGAAGTCTAATTATTAGAGTTCAAAATACGAGTAGATACATTTACGAGTGTACGGTAAATGGTAATTTGGGAAAAACAACGTTAAAGTTGCAGATTGATCGCCTGCGGCGGTACTCGTTTATTATAAACGCCAAGTCAAAACGATTAGTATTAATGATCAATAACTTTAATGACTATTAACAAGCGAATATTTTAAAGCAATTTAAACTTGGCATCCACTTATTTTTAACCTATTTTAGATTGCCAAGCTGACAAGCTGTTTTTTCGAACCGAGCTCGGCTTCTTATTCACATTTATGTTTTTGGCGGCGTTATATTATCGGTAAAATATTATTGACACGTCGTGCTTACGAAGAGCCCTCGGGGATGGGGATTTTTTTTCAACGAAAGACGTTATTATAATGTATACTCGTTCGGGCTAAAGAAAAAAAAATTGTTTACCATAGTCGACGTTCTCGTCATATCATTATAATAAGTTTCCTTCTGTCTCGGGGGATATGCACATTTTGTCGGATGTCAGGTCGGTGTCTAAGGAATTGGTTCCCGGGTCGTCTCAAAAATAATGTACGAATCAGTACTCGTGCGTAAAAAATATGTTTAAACAATAGGTTTTTTATTTGCCGTGAGAAAATTCGGATCGTTCTCGTATCGGAAAATAATACGATTCTATACCGATTGGACGAATTATGGTTACGAGGTGTACACAATATCATATCTGACAGATTGCGTCGGATGTGTACGCGGCTCCGCACTACGTCAGACATCAGCCGTCTTGGCGCACCGTACCGGGTCGCGTTTCCCGCGTAATCGACGCGCGCGTTTCACTTCCCGGCCGACGGTCCGCGGCAAAACCGGCGGGTTTACGATTAAAACCGTAACGCGGCGGCCACCAGTTCGTACGTGCGATACCAATGCGCGCGGGTGCGCCCCGGGTACCGCGCTCCCGGGAAAACCGCGCCGTTCCGAAAAACCCGCGGAAATCCCGCGGGCATGATGCGCGCGTACGGCTGACGGACGGATATGATGTCGTAACGCGCGCCGCGTGTTATTGCGTTACGCCCGTATCGGCGCGGCCCTCCCCCCCGTCGCGTGCGCGGGGATTTCGTCGTCGGGTGTGATACGCGCGATCCGTGGGCGGCGCGCGCGATTCGTCCGTTCGATTTATTACGCGTTGTTCGAGTTTGCGGAACAGTTTGCGATATTGCGTAGAGGAAAAAAAAAAAAATCACAAATTCCGCAAACTTCCACATAATATTACAATACTTCGCCGTACTCCTCGCGACGGACAGTTGTTACACACGCGCACACACGATTAGCCCGCCGCAACGGAATAGGGAGTGGAGGGGGGTGGAGGAGAGGGGCGGTCGTTTGAAAACTACAACGGTAATATTAACGACAAGGACAAAATTAATAACGATCCGGAGTGCGTATGACATTATTTCCGCGTCTGCATTTCGTTTATGTAACGTTTGAATACACCAAACACCGTGACACGTTTAAACCGGACCCGTAGCCAGATCAATTCTTCAGGGGAGGGGGGGAGAGGCGAACCGAATTATAGAGTGGGCATAAGAAAAATAAAAAAAAAAAAAACAATGACCTTTTACTCGTATATTGTTTTTTCCCGATTTAACGATTGATTCGAAAACGGCCTTCTTCCGATAAAAAAATGTCAGGGGAAACAAAGAACGGGTCAAGAGGTACGGCAATATCCATTATCGTTCCCTCGTCCCACGGATACGGGCCCGCTTTAAACGTTTCACCTTTGTAAAACTGCTTGGTGCTACACGATTGCGTACGTTTGTCCCTTTCGGTGCCCCGATTTCGTACGTTCGTACGACTGCGTACGACTTCTGTATCCGACCCTTAAAAATGCTACGGTTGCGTACGAAAACGAATGCGACGTTGCCGACATGCATTTGCTATACGCATAAAATTGCTACGTGAACGTTTAACATGCGAATACCGAGCGGCTAGTGAACGTAATAGAATTAACTGTTAGGCAAAGACTATGCGTGAATTGATAAAAAGTTATTTCAAGTTATTTTCGATCGCGCACTGTTGAAACAAAACCGTTAGTAGTCGGTTGAAAACTAATGTAAATTAATAAATTACAATGTGAAACCTTGGTACTGATAACCAGTCCCCGCAGAAAAAAACGTAATACATCACCGTCTGTTTTAGATTGAACAAATAGATGGTTATTTCGTCGGACAACTTTGGTGTCGGAATAGTGGTCGCGGAAATGTCGCAGTTCCGTATATCAAACATATACGTACACAAAATGTTAGGTTAGTCAAAGGTTTTTCGTAAACCAAGTCAATTTACGAATTGTTCACGAATGTCGCGCTTGTGAACACGCGACGGCAACGTTTCATTAAGTCTGGCCGGGAAGAACTACGCAATCGTAATGGCGCGAAAGGTCCGTACGCAGCAATAGTGACGCGCCCCGGGCGGCTCCGTCCGGTGGTCTCCGGGAACTCGCGCCGGACTACTAATCGAAAATCAATCCCGAACTGTTACGCGGAACCCCGTCGGACAGGTTTTTGTTTTCTTCGCGCGCGGCGCGTTAACACGCGACCGGGCCGCGTTTCCGAAAGCGGTTCGCGTTCGTTCCGACTTCTGATCGAATGCACTTTGGACGACGTGCGGACCGAGCGGATGCGCGCGCGGTATCCGATCGTAACGCGCCGAGAAGTCAACAGACACGGGCACGTTCGTTGTCGTGGCGGCGCGGCGCTCCGTTCTTCCGGGCCTCGGTTGTTCGGGGTGTTGGCGATTCCGCCGAGACCGCTGTAAACGCGACTTTTCCGCGGCCGACGCCGAAAAAAGATACCGCCTCGGGCGCGGTACGGAGCGAATCGAGTAACGGTCCGTTTTGCCGTCGCGGCATCGGGCGGTTTTATTGTTATTAACGCGCGTAATTATCGTTTACCGTGGACGCACGCGGCGGCGAACCGCGGAGCGCGTACCGGAGGTATCGGCGGCGCGGCGCTGACGAGGGTGAAAATCGAAAAAAAAAAACCGCTCGCGTTCGCGCGTACATAATTCATAACGTCACGTTGCGTTCTCCGCGTGCTGGGCAGAGTTTTTTCGCTGTCCGTTTTCTAATATTGCCGCGGCTATTGTGCCCCGTGATTTATACGCCGCCGCCGCCGTTTCGAGGGCAATATAATAACAACGAAAATAACAATAATAAAAACAAGCCCCCGCCGGTGCGCGGCGCCGCGGGGGTAACTCATTATCGGTTTCTGTTGTTTTTTTATACATACTTACGTCGCCGCCGCCGGGTTTTCGGGATTTTCACCTGTGTGCGACTGTGTTTAGAGAAAAAGAAAACAATAACGAGGCGAGAGTTATAATTGGCTCGAGGTGCGGCGGCGACGGTGACGAGTCTGTCGCCCGGTAACAACCCCGGCCTCGACGCCTCGTTTGGCACTTCTCCAGTGTCGCGATTAAGCGAAAATCTCGAGGAAAAAAAAAAAAAATATTACGATATCATCTGCGGGTACGACTGTGCGACGCGCATAATATAAACGGTACCTACGTAGCGGACGCGATGGTTTTTTTTTTTTTTTGATGGATTGAATTTGGTTCGCGTGTTCATGAAAAATCGATTTTCGACCGGTCGACGGAGCGCGGGGAGGGGTGAAGACAAAATTTAACTCGGTAGCACGTCGTCTCGAAATGAATATATATATATATATAGAGAGAGAGAAGACGGGGATTGTAGCAGTTTGGGGAGGGGAAGTAAAACGGTATACTCGTGACTATTATTATTATTATTATTATTATATAGGTAGTATACTATAGGAGGAACCGCGGTGGGAGGAGGGGTTGGTGGATAGTAGAGGCAGGGATGATTTATCTGTGTTCAAAAGATACACACGCACGTAAGTATATATCTTTGTGTATAGACCGTGACGGATTACCTCTTTGACACGGTCGTACACGCACACCGACACCGAGAAAAAATAAACGCGCGCGCGCGCGCGCACACACACACACACACACACACACACAATATGTACAGGATAGTCGCTTTTCTCTGACCCACACGCAGACACGCAGACACGCAGACACACGCACACACACACACACACTCATACACTCAGAAAACCTGACGGCCATTTTCTTAATGGATTCTTTCTCCGTGAGCAGCGTATATATGTACACGCACGCATAATATAATAATAATACGGCACGCACGCGGACTTTCAACGGCGACCGCTGTGCGACCGTCGTCGCGTTCGGTAATTTAAAGGCAGCGTCACACCGCGTCGCGCGACACTAAAATAGCATAATAAACCGTAGAAAACGGGCCGTGCGGGGCGTACCGAAATCGTAATGCGTCAATCGTCAGCCGCCGCCGGCGCGCGACGGACGGCATCACCGGTGTTCGTGACGGCCGTCGCGTTTACGTGCGAAACGCGAATCGGCGGCGGCGGCGGCGGCGGCGGCGGACTCTGCGGGTTTCCGAACCGTACGAAATCGAAAACGATTGTCGGCCCGGGCATCGCGGCCGGGTTACCCGCCCGCGGGCGGTACAACGGTGACGTTTTTACGAGAGCTTGAAATCACGGCCCCGCACGCGAAATATTAATCGTATCACTGTTGTCGAACCGCGCCCGCATTGTTATTATTGTTATATCGGCGGGTCGCGCGACTGAAAACGCCGTGCCGCGCGTCCGCGTCCGCGGCGCCGCGCACGGCCGTTCCGTCGAAACGGCGCACGCGGTTAATACGCTCGTGCGTTTTGCGCGCGTCGCGCCGAGCCATTTTTCCCGTCGGCGTTGTTGATGTCGTTGTTATTATTATTATGTATCGCCGTACCAGAGGTATTGTTGTTCTTCGTCGTCTCTCCGGCACCGATACCGGTGCCGATTGAGCCGATACGCCACCGCGTGTAGAGCCGGTGTAGGACACGGCGTGTTGTTACGGTCCCCGGGCCCGGTAAACGATCGCCGCCGCACAAATGTTTAGCCGCGGCGCGCGCCGCACCGGCAAGATTGTTATTATTATTATTGTTGTTGTTTATTGCGGGACGGCGCGCGGCCGCGGATTTTCGACGATTCCGTTTTTTTTTTTTTTAGGCGAGAACGTTATCCGAGTTCCGGGGTTCGAAACGTCTCGCGAAATCGCGACGTGTCGGTTTGTTTTGTTTTTTTTTTTTTGTTTTTTCCTATCAATTCGCCCACTGTGACTCCGTAATCGCGTACGATTGCGTCGTCCTCCGTCGGTGCGCGTGCACGAGAAAACCGTCGTACGAAAAGTTCGACGGTTCGTACGGCATTACGTTGTCCGCGTTTCGTGCGCGGTCATCAACACAACACGCCTCTCCACTCCGTCGTCGGGCGGTCCGTTGGCCGTTCAGCAACTCCGAGTCGCACCCGGCTGTGTTTACGCCCGTTGTCGTCTTTCAAATCCGTCTTTCGCCTCTCGGATTCTCTGGACTCTCGGCGCGCACATGGGCGCGAATACCGTACGATATTTACGAGCGGTGAACTCCCGATTACAGAACAGAACCTCGGCGCCCGCAAAATTATGTACACCCCTAAGCTCGCCGCGCCCGGTTTCAGATATTACACGTTTAGCCGTGATTTACTAACAATAATATCGCCAAACTGCAAAACACACCGCGGCGTTATTACGTTTACTAATTCAATTATAGTCCGTAACGTAGCAATGCACGCTCAGAACCAATAACCGTCGTGTGCAACGCGCATGTTCGCGCAGTATTCACCGCGACACTTCGGTATTATCGTATTCATTAATCGATTTTATTATCTTTAGGCGTATTAAATTCCACGAATGTAAAACAAACGACTGCAGTACCCGTTCGGCGGGACAATCGACATTTTCGGGGGACCTAACGTCCATCTAATCCTCGCTGATTCGCGCTCGTGTTTGCGCGTCGTTTATCCCGCACAGTGAATGCGGCGCTCGCTCTACGCCGTGCGCCGTTGCTGTTACGCCCGAATCGGTCCTCGTCCGAACGCGCCGGTTGAAAGACCCACAGACGGGACACGGCGCAGTATAATTATGTGCGCTGCGATTAAATCGCGGACAAACAAAATAATATTTCATCCGCGAAACTAGTCCGACGACGCGCGCGTTTTTCGTTTCTGTATACCTCGCGGGAATCGTATAGGAGGTAGGCGTACGACGAAAATGCGAACGCGTGATTATAATATTATAGAGTTATCGAAACGCGCGTTATAGTGTATAATGCGACAGCATATGAAAAAAATTAAAATATTAAATGATTTCGAAAGATAAGTATCGTTTTATACTATCGTGACACGCGAGTAAACACTATACGCGCGCGGACGACGACGACGCGAGGAAAAAGGTAATTAAAATTCTGTTTTTTTTCCCCTCTCCGTAGGTGCGCTCGCGAAGCCGGGCACGGCGATTGCGTCATTATTCATATTAGATTATAGTACATTAGGATTAAACGATAACTTAAAAAAAAAAAAAAAACCGAAAACCAGATTTATTCGATTATAATTTAACGTATAAAATGTCCGTATCGCTGCAGTTTGTACAGTAACACCGTTGGTTTTAACGCTTGTTGTTCCCACACAGACCGCGTCCGATCGGTCTGAACTTTCCGTTCTCGAATGTCTATATGTTACGCCGATACAGGTTACCGATAAATTATTTTGATTTTATTTAAATGTATAATTAAAGTTATATCTAAAATACTAGCGAATCATAAAAGCGTATACCTATTAAATCATCGACAAAACGTTTGAAAATACCCGTTATAAACAGCGCTCGCTGCACTTTGGAAACGTATTAACATAATATATTCGCTTATTTTAATAAACGAAAAAAAAAAGCAATCACGAATTCGGAATAAATTATTAAAAAATAAAAACAAATCAGAAAAACTTAAATGGAAAGCCTTTTTTATTTTCCGGTTACTATACCGTAGTGCGAAGCTCGAAAATATTGGCGCTTACAAAATTGCATGGGATATTTGAAAACGTTGAACAACAATGATGACGTAAACGTTCATAGCACAATCTGCTAGAATTAATTTACGTCGAGAAAAAAATAAAAATATGTTCAAGTCTCGGCCATGTTTATTATTGACTACAGTACTACACCATCGGTTTCATTGAAATTTATGTAACGTTATAACTCGGTAATCGAGTCATAAAACGTCCGGAGACGGAGAGACAGAGAGAGAAAAAGGCCCACTCGGCTCTTCGGAAACACGTTACAAATTCAAATTCATTGTGAGAAAACAAAACGGTTTTATACAATCACTCCTAGACAATATTGTCTTGTATACTATCATAAGTTCAATTTTCCGTTATAATGATGCATTATTTTCTACAGATCCACATAATCCAGATTCGTATCGTTTATAAAAATGCCGTTTTCGGTTGTAAAAATAAAATCGCTGTTATAAGTTTCGTGTGTGCGCGCGCGCGAGCATCGCGCAAAAACTATTGAAAATATCGAGATGCGTCTTTTAAAAAAAAAAAATCCGGTTTTAAAATAGTTTGGCGATCGTTTTGAGCCGCAGCGTTTATTGTGTAAACGACAATACGACCCAGGAAGTCGCTCAAACATAATAGTAAAAACAAATTCGGCCGTTTTCCCACTACGTCCAGCTGTAATTACGATACATTGTTTTATTTTTGTGATTACCGTAACGCGTGCTGTACAGTATTTCACTGTTGTTTTTTACTGTCCGATAAAAGTATGCGTTCTGGAAAAAAAATAACCTCTACTCTTGTGCGTCGACGTTATCGTTTCGACGGGACCGAAATCGCCTGCATCACAACCATAGATAATAAATAAAGACACGCCTATAAAAAAAAACCAAATAGGAGAGGGGTCGCCTGCCTCCCCAGAATTATCGCGTTTACGGCCGTTTTAATGGTATCGATTTTTTATTAAAGTGAAATTACCAGATAATAAAAAATATTATTTTTTTTTTTTGAAGTTTAATAACGATACAAAAGTTTTTATTAATTTATAAAAAGTTGTATTTTTTTCTAATTTTAACAATGTCATAAACATTTTTTGATTAGGTCATTCTTGCTTACCATGATACTATGATATTAAAAATGAATGACAACGAAAGTAACCAAATAGATTCATAGTGTCATTACCATTATGGTTATTTCAGTTACTATTCTTGTTTGCTGTACAATTTTTTTTTTTTTTTTATTGTAGCTATAATGATATTATGATAAGAAACCGATGTATCATTTGTTTTTGTTTTAAGTAATTCACATTTGATTTAATTAATTGTTAACATTTTAAATGTGAACAGCGAAATATACGTAACGTCCATGAATTAGTATTTGTACCTAATTTTAAACTTTATTAGGCGACCTCATTAATTTATTGTTCTAAAATGTCGACAATAAGGTCGGAACGTATTATAAAATGAAAAAAGTAACAATGTCGCGAGTAGAACGACGATGAGGACTGTACTAAAGTTAAATTTTATAAAGAATTTCATTTTTGTTTTCATCATAAATTTTACTATCATATTCATCTTGCTCAAACATCAATAAAATAAATAGTTGTTGTAATAAAGTATTTAAGTTAATTACAATTAAAAAAAAAAAAATGAATTAAAAATTTAAAAAATAAGAATGGATGTTAAATGGTAATATTTCTTATCGGTAGACAATATGCCGTAACCGAGGACAGTAAACGTAGTTCCTAATTATTATTCGGTGATTCCGGCAACTTGGTTGTTGAACAAAATACATTCGGTTTAGTGACGAAGAAAATCTGAATGGGGATAATCCGGATTTTCAAAATCTGAAATCCGAAATCCGGATTTTCGCAAAACGAACGTTTATGTTGAAAACTAATCGCAATCGTAAATCGATTTGACGGAAATAGATAAAAAAAAAAAAAAAAAATTGAAAAACAAACGCCAATATTTCGAAATCCCCTTGTTTGTAGTCTCGGACTTGGTTGTCATTAATCCGGATCTATGTCACATCACTAAGCGATCATTGCACGGGAATTCGCACTAAACAACATCACCATATCGGTTCGGTCGGTAAATTACCAGCGTGAGGCTTTATGACATAAGCGCCAGAGGTGCAAAAACGATATGTCATTTGCGCAAAAATTAATATTTTACACATTTTATATAATATAGGTATTTCAAAAAAACGTTCTATGATAATGGGGATAACGGAGACGGGTATAACCACCGTTGTTGGTAATTTAATGTACACGTGTAAGTAATAACGATAAACCGCTGCTAACGAAAAGACGATTCTGAGCGGAGTCCTGTTGATAGTGATGCTTTGTCAACAATATATGTCATATTATGGCAGAGTAATTAAACAGGCATTAAATATTTTCTTTAATAATATTTGTTTTATGCATCGATTTTCCCGATTTTTTTCGGTTTTTCACATTTGTTGATAAAACCCCTGGGAAAATCGAAAAATTACCATTTTTTAATGTACCTGTTCCCGGTCAGATTTTCTTTCAGAAAAAGTGCTAACGTTGTAAATCCGAGCAAGATCTCTGGTAGAAAAGTTGTGCGCAAAAAAAAAACACAACACCACAAGTAAAACTGGTTGCAAAACCATAAGTTTCTTTGCTCCACTGAGAATAATAAAATATTTAAAATTGTCAACAATAATCGATACAATTTTCGGTCTTTCTTTAAAAACACCAGACGAATCGTTTTGTCGATTCAGATCAAACGTTTGGCGTTTTCGAACGACGCGATGTAGTTGGACATTTAATATCACGCAGTTAACACCGCGGTTGATGAACACGTCTGTCGCAGTACAACGTGTCTGTTTAACCCGCGGTACACGGGTACCTATTTGTGCGGTACGGTATGATTTTTTTTTTTTGTAAATTTTTTTTTATTTCGTCGCTCGAAAACCGCGTCGTCGCCCGAAACGCGTCCCGTATAACATTATGAAATGGCGATTTCGATCCGGAACAAACGCGCGCATTCCGTCGCTGGGTCGTCATGTAACGCGTTAACGGTCATTACGCGCGCCGACGATAAATTTCAGACCGGTAAACAGCATTTTAGAAACTCGCGCGTGTCATTATTTTAAGCGGGCAACGCGATTTTCCCCGTGCCCGTTTCGATCGAACGCGTGTATCATGCGACGACTGCGCGACGTGTTTAAACAACCGTTTCGAAAAAAAAAAAATAATCACGTTATGAAACGACGCGCGCGCGCACACACCTTCCTTATAAATGGGTTTTTAGCTATAAATTTGTTGTCGTCCACAAACGCCCGCCCTTCCGCCCCCCCCCCCGATCATCACCGTCGCCGAACGTGTGCAATCGAGTTTTCCCCGTGTACCTATTATAACAGACGACATTTCACACGAATAATCTATAAACGTATTCGAGCGAAAAAAACAAATATTCATACGCATATCCATATCCTTTCGATTAGTCCGTTTGTTATTGTATAAAACGAGTTTTTTTTTCATCGTATTATAACGTGCCCGCGCAGCGATATCGTGCGCGCTTTGCGTTTGCACCGGGGCCGCCGCCGCCGTCGATAGGGCCGATGTACACAACGTACGTAACGGATCGCGCGCGCTCCTTTGGCCGGGGTTCCTACCCCGCCCCCCCCCACCCATCTCCCAGTTCCTCGCGCGCGTGCGAAAAATTCGATGAAAACGTTAATTCGACAAAGAACGGAAAAAAAAAATAAATAACAATAATAATAATAGTAAAAAACACGCGTCTACGCGCGATCGGTGTAACGCGGAGAATAGCCAGTAATATTTGGCGCCCGTCTGATAACGTCAACGTTACGGTGCTCGTCATATACACCGAGGCTATCCGTACAACGGACGGACGAAATTCATGCCGAATCGCGCTGCACGCTTACGCGCGTAGAAAGTTTTTCGTACGCGCGCGGATTATCATTATTTGTGTCGTACAGCGTTTTTTTTCTTTTTGCTTTCGAGGCGAAACAACAAAATCCTTATTCGGCTTGATAACATATATACAACAACTATTATATTCGTGCGTGCATGATAACACACAAAACTAAGAGAGTTTCTGATCTCTGATCTCGGTTGACCTTAATCGAAAATCGACGTATTTGGTCGCACACCCATCCGCCCATTTTAGTCCCGCTTCGGCTCGCCACTGATTTCGTATGTTTACGCCCAGTTGCGGCGCCGAAATCAATTTATCCGGGTGGATCGAACTTGGGACCACGTAGGGAGAACCTATGGCGTAACGAGAATCGCCCTGCCTATCGGGCGGTTACGGTATTATATAATATTACAGGTTATAGTAAAAATAAAAAAAAACATACGGGTACGTATTTGTTAGAATATCCGGGCCAGACGGATCAGTTTTGATTTTTTAAATTTTTTTTTTTTGTTGGTCTCTTAATTTTGGAAAAAATCAAGATACCGAATTCTGCTTGGTTTTAAATTAAATTCAAAACACAGTGTAAAACTATGATTTTTACATTTATTCGTATTTCTGTATATTTTGAAAAAAATACTATCCATTATGTCTATTATAGGATGCAGAAATGCAGCCGAAAAGTGCGCAGCGCATTAAAACATAGGACGTTTGAAAATTGTAACAGAATAAAAGAAAAAAAAAAAAACCCTCACGCAAGTCTAAATCCTCACTTAAAGTTTTTGCGATTTTAACTCCAAAACAAAAATGTGTAAATCTTTGCCGGTTTTGAAGAACGGATCAAAGCTCGGGTGTAAAAGAACTTAGAGCTTTACAAATAAAAGGTTTATGCAAAAGCCATTCTCGAAAGTACGTAGCTGTAGCGTCCTTTGACACTGTATAGTATTTCGTATAACCGTGGAAATATGGTAGTGGCAATAAATATTCAACGAAAGTCGATGGAACAGAAATGAGATACACTTTTATAACGTTTGTAAAAAAAAAAAATGATATTATCAGAAGGCGTAACGCACAATAGTAATAGTATAAAGTTGTTAATTTTCCCATTACAATTATGGTAATTTTTGTAACGATACAGGTTTTTCAGCGGAAAATCAATACTTTTACACTGCGAATTAAAAACGGACAAACGGCAAATTAAAAGTCAACGTATACAGTAGAAAGAATAGCGAACGCGTAACGTCCGCTTTCCCGGCTCAACCGTCCCACTCCCGATTAAAAAACCCGTTCACGGTTTCTGCGCGTTACGTCCGCGTAAAGGTCCCGCTTTAGGTTTATTCGTGTCTCACCAGTTTCGCAATGCCAATAAGTGTTTGGTTTTTTTTTTTTTTTTTTATTATTTCGCCAACGAAAAACGTTGGCGTTACAAACGATCGGGCCACGGAAAATCGTGGGGCGTCCCGAATTCCCGAAATTCAGCGGGCTGCGACGGGAACGGCGAAACGCACGCGTCCGGCCGAAATATCCACCGACGTCGTGACCGATTCGGTAAACCGCGCCGTACGCGTACGCGTATTGCGACGGTTTTGTCCGTCGTCGCGCACCAGTATTACAATGGTACGTAACAATATTTACGCTCGCGTCGTCGAAGACACGACCGGCCCGTGACACGAACCGCAGTAATATAACAGTAAAGGAAATAGGATATTACTCGCGTGTTATACATCTATGCATGTGTATTACATTGAACGCGTAAAAAAACGTCGGTACGTAAACGCCGCGGACTGCCCGGCGACGGGCCGACACGTACACAATACAACAATAACAATATATAATAATTTAACATAATCAAAGGGTGCCCCGGAGAGCGCGGTAAACGGAGAGTCATAAACGGGCGGAGAAAGAAGAAGAAAAAAAAAAAAAAAATAGGATAAAAAGGAAACGTTTTGTGTTCCCATATGCGTGCGCGCGCGTTTAAAAACGTTTTATGGTCGACCCGGACGCGAAAAACTGCTCGCGTGCGGGCGACACGTGCGGCGGCCCTCTGAAACGCGCCGAGTCGAGTCTTCGTTTTTCACCCGAGCTCGCGCCGGACCCGGCAAATGTTACCTCCGGACAACGTTACGCGGGGTCAAGATTTTCCCGGGGGTAATGCGTAATTTAACTTGTGCCGTGTTTTTGACAGACACACGTGGTCTTAGTATATTTTAGGTCTTATACAATATACACCATACCGCCCCCTCTCGCGGAATAATATTCTTGGGTAATGCTTACCGGGGGTAATATACTTGTCTGGGGTATTCTTGGCTTTCCGCGGGGTTGCGAGTGTCCCGGGAATATTTTACCCGAGGTAAGATTTGCCCGTTACACCGGCATTACAGACGTAACAAAAACAGAGGATTCAGAGGAGTTACAATTCTCACATTCATAACGGCTCTGACCGCGAAATGCAAATTTCTAACAGGTATTGTACTGCAAAACGATTGACGCGCATTTTTTTTTTTTTTTTTTATATATATATTACTTACTAACTCGCGTACAGCGTTCGAAAATTGTACTGTATAAGTCATTGAGCCGCTAGAGGGAGAGGTGGAGGGAGAATTTTAAAAACACGCCATCATTTTTACTGTTTTTTTTTTTTTTTCTAAATGCGTTTTCAAGGCTTTTCCGTCGCTTTTTCGTGGATTTTAAGCGGCCGAGCCCTAATTATATTATTATTCGTACGTTACGGACGCACCGACCTCGCCTTCGACGACGACGACAACGACGATAATAACAATAATACGGCGTACCGCTAATAGAACGCGGGACACAACAATGGTGAATATTTTATTATTATTATTATTATTATTATTATACTTGGCCGTAATGTATACTTTTGACATTTTCGTCACGAGGCGTAAACGCAAGGACGTTCACCCGTTTGACGCCGCGCGCGGAGTTCGACATTTTCTGCGTTGTTATTATTATTATTATTATTATTATTTTTTTTTTTTCTACAATCGTTATAATATCGTGTACGGCATTGAGTCCCGCGACCGAACGACCGGGGATACGGTGCGCGCGTGTACAATCGGTTTTGCTGCGATTCCGTTCGCGTCGTCTGCAAACGGCTCTCCCCGCACGCGTCGGAGACTGCGTCCGGTTCCGATCGAAAACTTTACGCGGCGGACTTCGTGACGGTTCGGGTGTTTTTTTTTTTTTTCGATTTTCCGCGTAGTCTTCTCGGCGAATCGGAAAAATCGCGCGCGCACGTTTCGTCGATTTTCGTACGCCGGCAATACAAAGGGCGAATATGCGTACACGGCCGACAACACACTCCACTCCGGTTGTCCGTAAGCGACGGCTGCCTACAGACATGAACTCTATCTGCACACACGCGTGTTTTCCCTTTTAACTTTCCCCTCTGAAACCGTGGCACGTCCGTCAACGGCCTATCAGCTTTTTCGTGCTCGTGCACACGTTACAGTTTACGAGAGCTACACGCATACCGTAGAACATTCGAAATTCCGGCCGCGGCCGCACCGGATATTTTCGATTTTTGGATTGCGAGTGACGCGAACAATAACGGACCCGCGAGCGTTATTGGTTTTGCTGCGTGACGTACGTTTCCTCCGGCCGTCCGCGCCGATTATCGACGATATCGAATTTCGATCCGAGAATGAATTTTCGTTTTTCACCGTGTATTGCGCGTGCAGCGGAACAACTGTTTAAGTTATAATACACACATTATACAGTTTTTTACCGAGACGATTTTTTTTTGTTCTCTCTTACCCGGAACATATTTTTCCGATTATAGGTATATACAATGGTAATATGTTCCGAGCTATTCGCACCGTGAGATCCGATTTTTTCGCCCCGCGGTACTCTATTGGACCGTGAACTTTCTCGCGATTCCCAACAGTTTTTGCCCGAAAAACTGAAAACGAACCGCGGTGCACATACATTATCGGTTTTATTTTCGTTCGTGTCTCTGGCCGGCTACCGCGATAAATACTATGCGCATAAATTACAACCGTACCGGTTTCCCGATTTCCACTCGGAACTCTTCGTTTATCAATATGTACGACGATTGGTATTTTCTTTCGACGCTTTCAGATACACGCACGTTGCATGAATATAGGTTGAATTTGTATAGTAATTACCGCGCGTTTCCCATCGCTCCCGCGAACTTTTCGCCTATACAAACGCGGTTGAAAGTTCGAATTTCGACGGACCACTACGTGTAAAAAAAAATAAAAAAAAAAAAATAAAAAATCACGGGATAAATCGCTAATATTAAAACGCGGTTTAGCGAAACGTGCAGTGTACACCGGGCTCCGAACCGAATCGCACCTGTATATGCATATTATTTTGCTCGCGGATGATTTATCGCCGCGTTCGAGATTTAAACCAAATTACGTACGTAGCCCGTATTGTAATATTCTGTACAGAACCTACCTACCTACCTACCTATTTTATTTTTTTTTTTATTTTTTTAAATTAAAAACTATACGCGCTACACATGCATTGTACGCGTAATCCGTTAGGACGGGAAGCGGAGAATACGTACGTTATATATATAATAAATAATATTATGTTTTATCGCGGTTAAATTCACCTACTTACGTAATTTCAAAAAAAAAAAAACTCGTATAAATAATAACTACACGCGAGCGTATACGCGATGAATAATAAACGTATTAATAAATAACGAGGAAAAAAAAAAAAAAAAACGAAAATAATAATATAACAGTTCGTGTATACGCGTACGCGTACTGGCAGCGTAGCGTACCGACAATAATAATATGAATATGAATGAAATCAAGATCGACTGGTTTGGAAATTTTGTTTCAAAAATGTTTTTCTCGGTCGTTAATTTATCGCCGCGATTATGTAATTAATCATAATATCGAAACTATGGCCCGTTAGTCGGCATGGTGTATTATTACGGATACTGGTTAAAAAAAAACAAAAAAAAATTGTTACAGAAAAATAATAAAAACCTTATCAAAAATGACGAAACAACAAATAGGTAATATAATAATATTTCGTATAATACCCGCGGGTACCTGTAATAATAATAATAATAATAATAATAACAACAACTATGTGACGTAAACATTTTCGAGGCGGGACCGCGGTGACGTATTATAAAAAATGAATTAATTCAAAATAACGATCGAATATACGGTTTCTTTGCAGTATACAATTTTAACGTATCGCATCATACTCGCCCGATCGCGTCAAAAACCGCACGGTTCGCCTCGGCCCGGAGAAAAAAGCAATCGCGTTTACCCTCCCCCCCTCTCGGCCCGCCTCTTCGTCGGGGCTATACGCGAGTGCGCACAATAATATTATTCCACTCTTCACCTGCACCGACGTTATTTTCCTCCCCCCCTCTCCGTATACACACCCCGATGCACACGCTCGTATAATATCATAATAATAATAATATGCACAACAATACAGGTATACGTATGCATTGTGTATGGATGCAGTGACGGCGAGTACCACGCGGGATATTCGGAATAGCGAAAAGGGTAGACTTAAAAAAAAAAAAAAAAAAATACAAAAATGACAACAGAGGGCCGCGCGTCGAAGTCGTGCGCTGCAGAATCGGCTCGTCGTATTGCGTTATAATTAGGGCTCGGAAGTTATAGGGAGTTGCATATTTTTCTGCGTGCACTGAATTTGTAACGGACCGCGCTAGAAATACTTTTCATCCGATGGAGAGTTTAAAAATTGAACATTTACTGTGCATATTTTGCATATTTCGTAAATTTTAGAGAACAAGTGCATATTTCATCGTTTTTGGCATATTTTTAATATTTTTAAAAAAAAAAATGATCGTTTTTCTTTGTAACCGATTTATTTTAAATAATGTCAAATTTAAAACTTAATATTATTTAACGTAGTTATTTATTGTTATTTCTTCCCACCTCAGCCTATTATTAATTTAACGTACAACGGTACGATTCGTATTTAATCTTCATCTTTTTTTGTGCATATTATTAATGAAACTATATGTTTTTGAATAATAAACTGAATAATTGTTTGCATATTTTAGAATTTTCCCGTACATATTTGCATAAATATTTTGCCTTTTTTAGCTCCTATAACCTCCGGGCCCTAATTATAATTATTTGAAAATGCGACTGAACGTGTAGATTTTATCGAACAAATACAATAATATGTTTTATCGTAAACTTGTTTTGTTTAGTAACATCTCGTCCAATTTACGTACGCACGAAAAATAACATCCGGCATGTGGCCGCCTTCTGAGGCGGCCGGCAGCGCGGCGTTGCATCGTCCGGCTGCGCGCCATCGCGATTCGCGATCTCTGATTCCGGAATCGTTCACGGGATTTGTTTACGGCTTGCCGTAGTGAATCTTATGGTCGGCCTATAGTTCCGTGCAATTATATCGTCCAGAAATGGCAATTGTTCGGGTAAAGCGACAAAAAAAAAAAAAAAATGAAAAATGCGCTTTCGTCGCGAAGTCCCAACTCTAAAATGTGTTGGTTTTTAAAAATCCAATTTTGAGGTTATGAAATTTAATTATGAAGAAAAAAACCAAAAATTAACGCGTCGTTTAAGACTACTATAAAATCGGCTAATCAGTACGAATTATAATACAAGTGGTTGAAAAAAAACGCGTTCAATTATTACACGAACGTGAACGACTTTATTTCGTTCATTAACGTAAATTTGTTTAAAAAAAAAAAAAAGCCATAATAATATTGTCAATGATACCTAATGATATCGAATAAGGTTCGTGTAGTGATACCATTGGTATTAATATCTATAGTGATTTTCTGGCATGTATTGCTTTTATAGTACGTTTCGGTATTTTTACGTCTGCCGAAAAGTAGTCAACATACGGAGTTACAATTGCAAATCGCGTATTATGCCGACTACATGATGGGTTTTTCGTGAGTCTACAGAAAAAAAAAAAAATCGAAAATAATACAGCGAAAACGTGATTTCAAGCCGAAAGTTGATTTCATCCGAAAATATTCGCGCGGAAAAATATTTCCGCCGAAAATATTGCAACCGACAGTGTTCTATGGCGAAACTTTACTAGTTATAAACTTGTAAATTTCTACTCGTTGTTTTGAAAGACTGCTGATGTACACGTCCATTTTTAATCAGAAAACGGTGAATTATAAAACTTTGAACGCCGTTGTCTTGCACGAAAATTAGAAAGAACGCGCGGCAAATCCTGCAGTTGTAACGTAATTGGCTATTTCAGTTTTTGATGTGACACGTGACGCGGTTGACCAATCGCGCCATAGGTGCGAATAAAATTAATTATTCATAAATATTTTCTACGCAGAATATCGCAGAACAATAATAAAAGACCACAGGTACGTTATTGGCGCGCGTTGACAAATAAAATTATAGAAATTGGTATACCGACAGTCACCGATATTGTCGCGCATCACTACGTGTCCGGGAATTTTCACGGTCGGCCGTAATGTTTTCCGGATAAATGCATTTCGGATGAAAAACATTCGACTTGAATACGGTTCGGTCGAAATGTTTTTTTTTTTTTTTTCAGAATCATACCGTTCGGCCGTATACGGTTTCTGTTTTTTTTTTTTTTTAATGAAATCGTCGTTATTTCTCGGTCAGCGTGCTCTCAAACGACGCGTTGTCTACCGTTCGTCCCGTAAACTCTAAACGTCGTATTCGGAGTCACGACAATGTCGGAAACCAGGACGGCGCGCGGTCGAATTTAAGCGGATGCGCGCGTATAACGTAACGTTGACGTAAAATGTAATGTGCAGGGGGACCTTTTAATATCGGCTGTCCGGGGTTTCTTCCGACTATTTTTTTTATCGTAAATCGAACGGCGTACGAGATCCGGCACGCCGTTCCTGCGGGCACCCGCCGACAGCGTTCGTGCGCGTACGGGAAATCGCCCGTGCGAAACGCGACGAGCGGCGGGCCGCGGCGTCCCGTCGGCGACCGTAAACCGTCGGCGACCGTAACATTACACAACAGTACGTACCGAAACATCGCGCGGCCGCTCAAACCGCTCCGCGGGATCGGCAAGCGCGTTGCGAGAAAGCGCGTGCGACGGGCGAACGGTGCCCGTTCAACAAATCGACGAACAATCGACGGCGAAAACGCGACGAACGGCGCCCGAGAAAAAAACCGGATCGCCGCCGTTGCGCGTAAGCGATCGCGGATTGTGCGACGGCGACAAAACCGCGGCCTTAGTCGTGGGAAAACCGCCCGCCAAATCCCGCGGGACACTTACGGACGCGTACGTGTGCGCATAATCATAATAACAATAATAACAATAATAACGGTGATGGCTTGTAATTTCGGGCGCGTGAAAAAAACGGAGAGACGGCGACGCGGAGAAGACGGAGCGAGATCGGCGCGGCGCGGCGAAGAGGCGTGAGTGGCGGGGTGGAGGGTATGATAGGGGGGGGAGCGAAATAAACGTGTTTATAATATAAAACGAGAACCCGCCGGCCGCACCGCCGCCGACGAAATACACGCTGCACAGACGCACCGACCGCGCGCGTCGACGACGGCTAAACGGGCTGGCGGGCGGGGGGGGGGGAAAGAAGAGATGGAGGAGGGGGTGGGGTTGGGGTTAGGGAAACGGACATGATTTAAGGCGGCCCCCTTGTACGTACGTATATATATACACACACGTATGTTGTATACGAGTACACCGCACTTACGCAACACGCCGTACATGTATGTATACATATATATATTATACGTGCGTACGCACTACAACAATAATATATTATACGGATTGATGGCGAGTTTTTCGCCGCGTGTGCGTGCGCGAACGTTTTATATTAATGCGTTTCCGCCCTTTGCAGCTTTGGCCGCGAGAAGAACTATATTATATGGGATATACCGCGTGTAATATAATACGAAAGCCGCGGTGTGTGTGTGTGAAAATGCCTATACGTGCGTGTGCGTGTGTGTGCGCGCGTACTGGCGAGAGTAACCGCGCCTTTGCCAGAGAGAAAGCGAGTTATTTAATCGATTTATCGAGTGCGTATGACGCGAACACCGGGCGGTTGCGGTACCTACCCGGCGCCGATCGCGGTGCAAACGAATGCCCGGCGCGGCGCAGACGAACGGACCGCCGGCGTGCTGTGGGCCGTATGAAACCGGCACACGCATCGGCCGCCGAAAAGAAACGTGCGCCGCGGCCGTGGGGCGAAGGGGTTTACGACGGCCGGCTGCGGGAGACGACGGCGGCGACGCCGTACGGGACGTGCGCGCACCGCGATAGGGTTAAAAAGGTTTTTATTTTCATTTGTTATTATCATTATATCGCGTGCGTTTCTCTCTCTCTCTCTCTGTCTCTGTCTCTCGTTCACTTCTTCTCCTTCGTCTTCTTCTTCCCCGCACAATACGTAACCGGTTGCCCGGCCGTAGACTGCCGCAGCAACGCACGCACCCCGCGTACGCGCGCGGTACAACACAATGAATCTCGCCGACTCGGCGCGCGGCGCGCACATGTACGTCGTATAGTGCGGCACCGCCCGCACCCGCCGACACAATACGCGCGCGCACGTACGCCGCGCCCGTGCGTACAATAAAACACGCCGAAAAAGGTCCCGTTTTACAAACGTCCGTGCGGCGTACGCGTACGCGGCGCGGCGCGGGCGAAATCCCATTTACGGGCGCCGCCGTCGAGTCCGGGGCACGGTTGTTAACCTGCACGTACCCGCCCCGTCTCTCTCGCTCTCCCTGTCCCTGCCCCTGTCCCCCAACGCGCGCGCTCGAAACATATTACTCACGCTCAAATGCACGCCTATCGTTACGTGCGTACGGGGTCGTCGGCGTGTCGAATGCGCGCGTATTGTCGTCGCGCGGACGCGGGGCGGGGCGGTGAGCACGCATTATTTATGCGCGCCGCGGTCCGCACGGCGCGGATAACCCGCCGGAGTGACCGGAGTGACGCGAGAAAAAAAAAAAAACCGTCCATCGCCCGAATATTAATTATAACAATAACGATATTATCGCCGTCGCGGTGCTCCGGCCGATGCGTCGCGGACCGGTAAAAAAACGACGACAAAAACAGAAAGGATAAAAAAAAAAAAAAAGATAAATTATAATGGTAGGTATTTTACGAACGACGGTCGTGCGCACGGAGATAAAAAAGTAACGATAATTAGACGTGCCTATTACACTCGTAGGAGCGAACGTTGCAGGGGACGACGGTTTGAAAACTCCGCGAAAACGACGGGGACGGGACGGGACGAGGGGGGGAGGGGGAGAAAAATGATGACGACAATTTTTTACGTTTTTATTTTATTTTTTTCCACGATGAAAAAAATCATTCCGCAACTGCACGCGGCCTCCGCGGACGGTAATTTTATAATTTGCGGAACGCCGATGTACAATGATGATGATGGTGCCTATACACAATTGCCGCACATGACGGACGAATATCGAAAAGAGTGGGGGAGGGGGAAGTCACGTCGCAGGAGATAAACAGAAGAAGAAAGAAAAAAAAAACCGAAAGAGTATAATGTGCACCGGGTGCAGTGCGTGTATAATATGATGGGAAATACGCGTGCAGGGGAAAAAAAAAAAACTAGATCTATAATAACAATAATAATAATATTATTATTATTATTATTATTGTGTATACGGACGGGCGTTTCTGATTGGACGTTTTCCACGGGGCCCCGAACCTGAAATGTGTTGAAATGTACGCCGGGAATAGAAAACGATTTTCTCACGGTCGTAAACAATATTATTATTCGTATCGGCCAGCGATATCGTAGTTTTATTATGCGTGTGTGCGCGTGCGTTTTTTTAAGAGTCGGCAATCCGAAGACCGAAATTTCAACAATACGCCCTCGCGTCTTGCTCGCGCGGTTTCAATGAAATTTCCACGGTATCGTTATTTTACGGTGATATTCCAGACGAAATTGTTAATGGTCCGGTGCATACAGCGAGCGCGCATCCCGAACGGTCGGGAGTTCGAGTACACGCCGTCTCTAAATACGATTGTTTTCCACTTACGGAGAAAATAAAATCCAAAGTAACAAACGAAACGCCTCGATTTTCGTAATATTTGTGTTTTTTTTTTTCAATATTGTCACGAAAATAAACACACGACAAACTTTGTACCGAATTTTTGAGAATTTCCGTAAAAACCGAAAAAATTCTATTCGCGTGAAACGGAAAAAAAACAGTCTATTCGATAATTTCAAATATAGCGCTATGCACAATTCACAAAGAGCCAGAATATTTTGACAATTGTATGGACATTTTTAGGTGTTTTATCTCTAATTTTTAGACGAAACTCACCTGACCTCAACGGCGTATATACTCAAGTGGAGTGATATTGGCGATACATCAGTTCCCAGAAAGTCTAAAACTCGGACCGTTTTTTTCTTTTACACGCTCAATTGTTACATATAATGCGAAATTCAAAATATCCAACGTGAAACATCGCACGTTATCAATATCCGTTCGTATTGCGTGAAATATATCACCATTAGTTAAGATTTTATTCACGTTTTTAACAAATATTCATATCTACCGTACAACCTCGTCCCAAAAATAAAAAAAAAAAAAGGTTCTTAGCAACGCCACTGCGACTGGCTTGCCCGCAAAACAAAATTTTCCCGCCTTTGACTATTCCGATGAGTAAACCCATATTTCAACAATTTAGAAAACGATGTAATAAGAGTCCAATGAAAATCGTATGTGAAAATCAATCTTATAATACCAATGAAATAATTAATACGATGATACCGTAAGAATTTAAATCGACAACAAAAAAGGTATCTTGTGATTTTTCGATTAAATCATTTTTTCTGATAGAAAACGTCGTCCGCGTTTTTATAAAATTGTGAAATCGTGAAATCGTACGTTTTCCTACGTTTTTACCCACTTAAACGCATTTATTTTAGAAATGGCGTCGGAAAAAAATTTTTTTTTTATACAGAGAATAATGGCGAGTAATATATTTGTTTTACAATGATGTCTTTTTATTTTTTTATTTTTTTTTTTTTTGTTATTCTTTGAGCAACATTTCTACCGGAAATCTCGCTCTGACGTATCAAGCGCAGTAGCCCTTTTTCACGAAAAGAAATTTTATCTATAGTGGGCACTTTAAAGAGGTCGTATTTTTTTTTTTGATTTTCCGTGCGGTTTCACGAAATCGAGAAAACCGTTGAACAAACGAGAAAATTCCCATCTAAATCCCCTATATACCTTTCCGATTTTTCCCCTCGCAACGGCGCGTCCTTTTCCGTTGTTGTTCTTTCCGCGGGCCTCGTCGAAAACGTGCACACCCCTCGGGCCTGCGAATGTCTCGATCCGCGTTCGCGTTCGATCGCGTTAACGGACGCTGTTCTCGCCGGGGCGCAGACGGAAAAACCGATTTCGACGGCGCGCGCGAAACACGAAATTGAAAGGCTCCGGCGCGGACACCCGAAACGCCCGGCGGTGTATTACGTATCATTGTGTTATTGTTATTGTCGCGCCGCGCACGCACGCACGCACACACCCGCGCGCATTGTTAAGTATTGTTGTTATCGCCGTCGTCATCGTCGCCGTCGGTCTCGGTCGGTTATCGTGCGTAACGTGTACCTACGCGTACCTACGCGCGGACAAAAGGACCCGGGACGGTCCTGTGCGCGCCTATACGCGTGTGTGTGTGCGTGTGCGTGTGTGCGCGCGTACGTACACAATGCGGGAAAATCCTCCGAGCCATTACCCGTCGCCCGGTACGCGCCATTATACGAGACGGTGCTGACGGCGGTGCCGGTCGGCCGTATACGCGCGCGCGAGCACACAACAGACATAATAACCGTAGTAAAAATAACGATAATAATAACGACGCGCGCGATGACCGACCGAAACGGGCAGGGGGAACGAAACGACCGCGCGGCCGCGGCGTCCCGGAGAGCGGCTCTTCTCGTCGTTTACGCGCGTCTCGCGGCCGCGCGCACGGCTCGCAATAACGCCGGAGAAATACCGGAGAACGCGCGTCCGGCCCTCGTCTTCGGCCATCGGCAGTGCCCGCGGATCGGGGATCCCGCGACGACGCGTAACATTACGATACTTTTTATTCTTTTTTTTTTTTTCCATTTCACACCGCACCGGTTTAACGCCGGCGGTGTCGAGGTTTTCTCTTACGTTTTCGGAGGATTTTTTTTTTCCGTATTTATTCCCGTGGTCGTGCACGCGGTAGTCGAGGGTTTAGCCATGTAAAAGGGCCGTTGTTTGCCATTTTACCAGGAGGTCTGTTGACATCCGGTTGCCGGATTGATGCTGTCATCACGGTTTCGTGTCCACATACTGATAACACTACTTACGGGCGGGAACATTTAGTTGATCGTGAGTTCTACTTGGTGATAAAAAAAAAAATTGTAATGATACGATTTTTTTTTTTTTTTAATAAGTTCAAGTTTTTACGAAAACTTCAGGCGGCGTTTCAAAACGTTTTTCATATACAGTTTCCGAATAATAGAATATTGAGTAATGGAATACGGTGTTTTACAATAATATTACGAAAGTAAGAATTCGCGATTCACGATTGATGATGGGAGACCGTTTGAAGAGTGAGAACACAGACAAACAAGCATGACTACATGGGAGGGAGGCTTTGAAATTGATAAGTGTGGCAGAAATTCAGAAGAGTCGACTGTACCGCGTATAAAGAGAAGAGATTGCGGAAATGGAAAAGTAAATTGGCTTTACTACGATCGCTTTGTGTTTTATTTGTTCTGTCTGTTTACACGATTTCGACCGGAAGACATATGCTCCGATCAAAAAAAAAAAAAAAAAATATATATATATATATATCAAGTTAAGTTTCTGGTATAGCATTATTTTTATCTATAGATTCCGTATTTTTGCGGGAGGTCGTTTTGAAATGTCTACGGCGGAATCCGAACGTATTTGGACAGACCAAATTAAATTTCTGGTATAGCATTATTTTTATCTATAGATTCCGTATTTTTGCGGGAGGTCGTTTTGAAATGTCTACGGCGGAATCCGAACGTATTTGGACAGACGGAATTGGATTTTTAAATTTCGATTTGTCATCTATATATTTACGGAGGCTGGCGTTTCAATTTTGGGCATTTTTGTTTTTTTTTTTTTATTTGGTTGATTTCAATACGAATTCTTTGTTTACGCTGGAGATGGGGGAATACTTTAAATGATTGTCACCTACAGTTCACTGAGCTACGCTTAGAATCGATTTTTATTTTCAACGTTCTTCCCACCTACGTTGTATACGCTTCTCACTATATACGTCTATTGTCTAGTATATACACACACACGGAGTTAGGCAAGATAATATAAAAACAAATTTATATTGATAGAAAACAAACCTAGAACATAATATGTACGGTACAAGTGTCAAAAGAACATAAAAGTTACAAAATGATAACAATGTTTTTAATTATTTAATTAATTATTCAACATCAGGTTGGTGAATTTATGAATTCTGTTATAACTCATAGGATATAGGGCTCCTTTTAATTTACTCATTAAACGAAATTATATAATTCGATTAATAATATTATTATTATAATTACGAAAACTCGCGATTTTTGAGATTAAAAACACAAATTGTAAAATGTAATAATAATTACTTAATAAAATGATAAAGTTAAACGTTTCGTATTCGTACGTCATTAAGTCATTAGTGTTATAGGTAACTTCTAGTTGGATGTTCGTTAAACGGTATTTAACACTATGTGATCTTTACGAACCAATTAACGCGAACATCCCATTATTGGGTTTTTCTTTTTATTAATCATTATGCGAAACGACGGCCGAGTGTCTTTTAGCGCACAAAGACGTACTATTGATATCGCGATTAAAAAATATCTCGACACACGGTTAATCATGCAGATTAAAAAATATACAAGGTAAAATATAATTTCGGTACACTCGTATCCGAGCTAACGCCCATCCCTTAAAAGCCGTCACTAAGAAAGGGAGTGCAGGAGGGACTCGTCCGAAAATATCCAGTAAGTTTTTTTTTTATAGTTTTTTTTTTTCTTTCTGATAGTGAACAATTGGAACAAAAATACAGATTACCCATACAGAAAAACGTACGTGTGTGCATAAATAATAAATTTAAAAAAATATGATACATTTTTATGTAAAACGTTTTAAACTCGACTTATTTTACTACGAAATAACGCGTAGTCGCCGGCTGTCGGGTAAAGGGGTTGCCCCCCCCCCGTCAGCTTGTGATGCGTCTATGATTCGATCGCTGCCAATGACCAATGTCGATGGTCTTGTTGTGCCTGCGCCTATCCCGCCCGCCGTACACAACAATAACGGCCTACACTCGTACGCGCGGTTTTCGAATTTCGCTTCCGTAATCTCCCCGTCGCGTTATCTATCGCTTAGCCCACGCAATTTACTCTAATCGTCAAGTTTTTATCAACCGCGCGCCACGACCGCAAACGCATTTACCGTCGGAGGCGGCGGTTACCGCCGTTTTTATACCTGCACGATAGTTAACCGTTACCGCAGCCCGGCCGTTTAAATGTATAAATATGTATTGTTATTATTATTATTATTATTATTATTAGTTTTAATAATCATAATTTATAAAACGGCTCGGAACGCCGCGGCATTGCGGGTATTTGTATTTGTTTCGGGCCGCGTACAGTTTCGCGTAACTTCCAAGAGTCGTCGCGCAAACTTCGCGCCGGGCCGGCGAGCGCGCGTTATTCTGTACGCCGTCGTCGGATTTCTCGTACACGCGTGTAACTCAAAAATATAAACGATATAGCAAAACGGCTCCGATGAACTTTGCCGGTTAGATTGTTCGGGGTTTATATTTCCCCCCCCCCCCGAGCATGTTTTTATTCCCGTCATAAAACGTTTTCCGTGTGCGGGCGTTCGAATAACGCGGACTACGACGGACGACGAGGGGGGGGAGGGGGAGGGGCAAAACAAAATGATAACAAAAACGATAAAACACTTGCGACCGGTCGCTCGGTTTTGTTTTTTTTTTTTTTTTCCGATTTTCCCGCATAAACCTTGGCACAGAGCGAGCTGCCTATTACGTATATATACATTTGAAAAACACTATTATACTCGTGTGTGTGTGTGTGTGTGTAATATAATAAGTTATGCGTGTACAATATATTCGGCCCATGAGAAAAGGGGCTCGAATCAACTTCTTTTGTTTTATATGATTTCGTCTGATGAATAATCGTTTCCCCTTTATTTTTTGGCCATCATAAAGTTCGCAGCACAACCATAATAGACACTTATGAAATATTAACGAAAATTTGTTGATGACTTTCTAGACATTGAGGGAGAATCCCCGATTTCGTAGAACATTATTTTACCCGGTGGAGCTTTCGCAAGTTAACGCTGTTAACTGCAACACAAATTTACATTAGATAATTTTTTCGCAAAGGAAAATATCGAAAACGTCCAACCTGTTCTGTGATTAAAATTGTATACAATTTAAAATTTTTCCCAGGTAAGGAAAAAATAAGCCAACATAAAGTTGTACTGTTGACATTAAACTTAAAAAAAAAGCTTTTCTGGCTAAAGTAAATTTTTTAAAAAAATTCGGATAATGATACATCAGTGTCCAACAAATTTATTGAACAATTTAAGTGTCCGTTATGGTTGTGCCGTTGACTTCGTGAGGGTTTTTGGTCAAAACGAGTGTAAGAAGTTTTACCTACAATATCTGTAATATTTGGATCTAAAATCAATTTACATATAAGTGTATTAGTAGGTCATGAACAATAGTGTACGCACTACGCGTTTTTAAAAACTAAATTCGCTCACATTCGTAACCGAACACAGAAACCTCTCGGACCCTTCCGCCCTGGGACCGAATATATTATAAAACGAATTCGATTGTAAATATAGGTACGTGTACATTGTACACGCATACCTACCGTCTAATTTGAAAATAATAAACGTACAGGTACCTGTATTATAATTTATATTTCGACTCGCGGCCTCGTCTCTTCGACACTACGAATCAAAATTCGTTTAATTGGCCACGGACCGCCCGAGTGCCCAAAAAAAAAAAATAAAAAAGTACACCTATAGTATAATAAATTATACGGGTTAGGCATTACAAGAAGGAGTATAATTTATAATTATTAATAAGTTTTTTTTTTTTTTTTTTTTTTTACGACGAGTCGGTATATTATATCAGGTATGTGCTGCACCGCGCAAACACGACTCGCGCGCTGCGACGCATAATATACGTGTAATTTAATTTTCCAATAATATATTATCTCGATTCATCATCATCAACATATTTACACGGTAATTTCAATATGATAATAATTTAAACGAGTGAAACTTATTTACGTCCACTCCTTCACCCCCATCCCCCACCCCGCCCTCGTCCCCACTCCCCGGCCCCTGGGCGAATATAACATGAGCACGTAATCATTATAATAATAATGATTACTATTATTATTGTATAGGTACCGGCGATATTGTATTTTCGTATGTGTATGGGTAAATTCGTTTTGGGGTCTGTCTCGACAATCGCAAAACGTTACAATACATTAAATTTATTTCTTATTTTTATTATCACGATGCCAGACGAACGTGTTATTATTATAATGTCGACATTCGATTTTTAGTCTCCCCGCATAATTGTACCGTCGTTTATACCGGTTTTTACCATAGGCACAACTAGGGGGGGGGGCTTCAAAGTGGTATTTAGCAATTCCAGGATTAAAATCAGTACCCCCTCCCCCCCCCTAAAAAAAAGAAAAAATATACCCGATGAGCTTTTGTTAATAGTATCGGCTAAATTTTTCATCCGTATAATTCATAATGATCAATGAACGGAATGAAATACAGATTACCTACAGACAATATGTGTGTGTGTATAAAAAGTTATGATTCATTTGTATGCACGAAAAATTTAAACGAATATGTAGCTACTTATTATAGGTGTAAAGGCCAGAGGGCATTGTTGAATGTTGAGGCGTAGCATTGTCGCAGACCGTTGGAGGCGTGGGTCTGTGATGTATCTATGATTGTAGCAACCCCAAAGTCGGGATCTAGTTGCGCCTACAGATTTTTTGTTCCGCGTGCATAAAGCGGTGACAAGAATAAACCGTTATATAGTCTTACCGTAACGCGGGGGGGGGGTTTCTTTTTTTACATTCGGAAAACGCTTATTCGATTTATCGTCGTTTTCGGCGTACGTACACACTACATATTATACCCTATTCGCGTCCTACGCCTTTCAAATACGCCACCCACGACAACGACCTACCCACTGTGCGAAGGGTATCCGACTATTTTTCGATTACGTACACGCAGCAAGAGGTTCTGTTTGCGAGCGAATTACACGCCACAATGGCGCGTATAGCTGTTTTCCAATATCCTATGTTATATACGTGCCTTTCGAGTAGCGCTATAATAATAACACAATAATAATAACAATGATAATGATAATAATATAATACTACAATAATATTATATTGTCGATCTAATTTCATTTTAATTTATTATTATTATTATTATTTTTTTTTATCAAAACCAATTTTGTCGTACTTAAACATTTTACTCTGCGGTCGATCTTCGTGTATATAGTCGGCATGCGTTTACACACGTACTGCGCGTAAACTCGAGACAGTATACGTATATAAACGTATAGTCGAAATAGAGATTAGTTCCGTCAACAAAAATATCAAAAAGGACAAAACAACGTTAAGACATTGCGCGTATGGAGCGGAAAAAAAAACGACGTATTAATGGTATTAGAAAAAAAAAATTAGTTTTTTTTTTTTTTTTTATTATTATTATTCGTCATGAATTTACGATTAGTCAGACCCTAATTTATCACAAACGTCTATTATTATGACGATTATTATTTTTATCATCATACATCACGTCGTCGTATTATTACACTATTTTCAGTTATATTTGAACACGTTATGCGCTAATCCTTGGGATTGGCCATTCCGTTTTCGGCTGTGGCCGCGGCCCGGAGCTCCGGCCGACGACGATAAATTTATTACTTAATTACATTTTTTTTTCTTCTTTTTTTTTATTGTTATTTTTTCAACAAAAAGAGAATACCGCCGTCGGTTTTCAGTCATTAAAAGTTTTAATATTATATAAGTATAATATTGTTCTTCCTGGTCGTAAAAAACAATGTATACGAAACCGAACTTTATGCGCTCCTCTGCTATAATATACCGTCGGCTACCCGGCAAAACCGCGCGAGTCGAAATTCCGGTGTAATTTTTTTATATTTTGTTGGTACATTTTTAAGTCCGCATTAAGTCTGTCCATGATGTACAGGACACTAGTTTAGGTACACAAAATCCAAAACAGCAATCATATCACACAAACTACGAAAAAAATCAAAAAATATATTTACAATAAATATGATACCAACCGTATTGGCTTTTGTTATACTAATTCCAATTATTTCTAATCTTTTATCAATAATTCGCCATTTTCTCGAAATATCGATGCGATTTGATAACAAGATAATATCTTATTATTTTCGTTATAAATTATTTAATTAAATCGAAATCCGCTAATGTGTTTTCGGGAGAAAAAAATTACAAAAGTGTTGCGGTGCTGGTGTTGTTTTGATTTTGGTCTTGTAGTTTTACGAGACCGCAAGACCAAGACCAATTTCGATTATCGCTATTTATAATAAATCATTACATCGCTAAATATTTAAAAACAATTTTTTAATCGTATCACTATTGCGATAAACCTCGAACCCGAAGCAGGGATAAAGGTGGGTTTCCACTGGACCGTTCACGTGTACGTGCACGTTTTATTGCACGTAGTTATTTTGTACGTATTGCGTACACTCGTGACACGATGAAGACTCCCGTAAGCACGGTTAATGTTGTTTTATACCCGGCTTGCGTATTAGATTAAAAATGATAACAAAAAAAGAATATATAATTTAAAAATGTAAACAAGTGTATACACGTGTGGTACATAGTTATTAAACTGATTAAACATACATAGATATTATTAACTTACTATAACTTGGCCCGGGTTCATAGTGAAAACTTAACTTTGAAGTTGATCGGCTTTCGAAAAGAAAGATTGACGAGTTAAATAATAACGAATATTGTTATAATTTCAATTTTATTAATTTGTAATTGTCACTGTCGCCCAGAGTAGACCATTCGAACGGAAACCGTTTAACTAGATTCCACTTTAAGACAGTACGGTATCCCGCGTGATAAACACGGGTAAGCATTTCGGTGAACAAAATGAATACCGCACTAACCGTCACTAACCGTCCGACCGGAGGACAGAAATATCCGTTCGCGTGAACGGTCCAGTAGAAACCCAGTAGAATCCGGTAGAATACAATCTGCACAGTTAGCGGTTGTCGCGGTCGGTTCGACTTGTCGGTCATTCGTCAACGACAAAACGATGTCTCGTGTCTCGCGCGTTCGGTCAAACGAATCGCACGGACGGGTAAAGTCGGGCCGGCGTGAATATTTCGTAAACGTTAAAATCTGAAAACTCGAATACGCGCGCGCGACAATATAAAAGTCCCGGGGCTATTAGAAACAAAAAAAACAATTCCAATCGCCGGGGCTCCGGGGCGCGTGTAAACATCGGTACTCCGTGCGGCGCAACGCGAAAACGGTCCGGCGGACGAGACGAAAAACAAACAAAAGAAAATAACCGCGGGCACGGGCACGGGGCAGTACGCACTCGGGGGCGTTTCAGATTTACGCGCAAAGATTACGGAAAACGGGCCCGGTCGGCTGCCCGGAGTCGTATTGTTATTATCGTTTTGGTTTTGGTTTCCCCCCCCCCCCGACGGGTTTCCGACCGCGGCGCGTACGCGGCAATTTTTCGTAACGCCGCGGCCGTGTCGGGTTTTCGTGCATGCGTATTCAATACGGCTCGTGCAAATGACACGCGAAACGCATGCATGCGTATGTACGCGAACTCTGCGCTGTCGTTGTCGTTATTATCGTTATCGTTATCGTCGTCGTCGTCGTCGTCGTCGGCGTCGGCGTCGGCCGCGGTCCGTACAGATTGTCCGGCGATAATAGTTTACGGCTCTCGCGTACGGTCCCGGTGGATGCGCGTAACACACGCCCCGCGTACGCGTACACGTGTGCGCCGCAACGACGCCCGAACGTAACACAATGTCTTTTGTACGGGGTGTGCGCGTGTGAGAGAGAGAGAGTGAGAGAGAGAGAGAAATAATAATACAACCGGTGCGCGGTATGATAATACACAACGCCGCGCACGTAAAATAAGGTACGGTGCGCACCCCTGCACGAAACGCGTATGCCGAACCGATAAATAATTTTATTTTTTTTTTTTTTAAATTACCTGATGGCGGGACGTTTATAATAATATAATATTCTTCGGGCGCTCTCCGCTTTCGCAACGAGGCAAAGGTCTCTCGCCGCCCTACCCCTCCCACCGCCGACCCCGACCGAGACCGCGCCGCCGGTCCGCGCAATGCGTTATTATATTGTGTATACGTGATGTATACGGTGCTCCGAAACATATACGCGTGTGTGTGTTGTATAATATGCTCAAAAGACCATCTGTATGCACATCCACTAGGAGGGTTTTTTTTTTTTATGTGTGTGTGTGTGTGTGTGTGTGTGTGTGCAACGGCCACTCGAAAAACGCTGCACAAATAATAAAAAAATTACCCGGAGAGCTAGAGCGCGGAAAGACCCGAAAAGAATAATGTATCGACGGGGGGAGAAAAAAAAAAAAAAAAAAAAAAAAAAAAAAAAAAAAAAAAACCCGTCAGTCGTTAAAAATGTCCGTGCCAATAACTGTATAGGTACCTACGCGTGATAAATTATCGCCCTCCGTCCCGCGGGCACCGGCAATTATAAAAATGTTTTCGTTTGTTTTGCGCGACGGCGGCCGACGCGAGACGCCGCGTGGCGAGATTGCCAAACGAAACGGTTCAACTCCTCCATCTCCCCAACGCCGGCCCTCTCCACTACCCGCCCCCATTCCCGTACTCCCGTCCGCAATGCCCGTACGACGGCTACCCGGAAACGACCTTTCGAATCCCGAAAATATCGTTTTCCCCGGCCGACCCGAGGACCGTTCCTGCACACTGCTAATTATACGCGCTAACGACGCCGTTATAATCGAAATCGAACCGATATATTCGTATTACAAACCGATTCCCGAAGTCCCGACACTCACAATCGATCGGAGAAAAATTAAACGATACGCAATTTTAAATGCGCTTATTTTTCTGGCATTTTGTTTTTTTTTTTTTTTTTTTTATTGTTCGCTTATTTCCTAAACTCCGGCAGTACCTTATCTAACGACTTCTCTTCGGGGTTATTTTTCTCGGTGTGTGTACGATTCTCCCGCCGCAGCGAAAAAAAGGGTCTAGCCGTCGAAAGAGATTAGAGATTAATAGCTCGAAACGTGAGATACGCGACCTTTTTCGTTGCTGTAAAACTATATTTTACCTTTTTTTTTCGTTTTTTTTTTTTCCTTAATCTACTCGACGGTATTTATTTATTTTTTTCCAGACAGTGCGGGGCGGGTTCCCGATTTATTTTATCTGTCGCTTTGTTTTCGACGAATTTAATACGGGGGCTTAAGCGCTCATTTGAATCGTTTTAACAGACTTATATATGTACATACGCACGTGTCCCGTCCGGTAGGATATTCGACTGTCGGATGCGTCGTCGTTGTACAGTCGTGCATTAGGTGCGCGATTGGCTAACAATAATCCGCGGACTTTAGTTTTTTTTTTTTTTTTGTGATTGCCGGGCGAGAGACACAATAACAACACCGCGCTTTTCGTCCCGGAACGGGCGGTGCCCGCGCGTAGACCCGAACAAAATGCACTCCACTCGTCGGTTTCGTTCCGACGCGTTTGTCTTTTACCGATCTGTTACCGACCACGCGTTCAGCGTTCGCGGCAAAACGGAACGGACGGGCGCGACGGAGCGCTGCTGAAGACGCGACGATTATGTGATCCGTTCGGCGGACGGACACCGCGTCTGCGTCCGCGATCCGGGACACTGAACGTCGCGTGCCACGGGCGGACGGGCGCAGTGCTTGTCGGTGGGGCGAGACGGGACAGAAACGAATCCCGCGCGAGCCCCGCGTTGTTTTTACCGCGCGTTCGATGACAAACGAACAAACGCGTACGCATAGAGGCGCGCGCGCGCGTAAAAGTAATATCACCGTAACGCCGTGTGCCGAACCCGGTTCCGCCCGTATATAATTGAACGTTACCGCGGGCGCCGGACGTTGTTGTTTTCGATCGCGGCGTCCGCTTTATCGTTTTATCCGACAGCGCCCGACGCGTCCGGCGGGCCGCGGAACGCGCGACAGTGTTCGCCCGGGCGTAAACGATTTTTTCGTCTCGCGTACGCCGTTGCGTTATAAGCCGCTCGGGCTTTCGGCCGGGCGCCCGTGCCGGGCCGACTAAGCTCTTCCCCCGTCATCCGCCACGCGCGCCTGCGCCGTTGCCGTACGACCGGGCCCGTCTCTCGGGACCGAGCGTAATAAGCTCCGTCCCTCGAGTTCCCCGGACGCTGCGCGCGGCCGTGCTCCGGCTTCCTGCCGGTTTCGCTCGCTCCAGCTCATCGCTCGCAGCGCTCTTCGGCGTGCGGTCCGCCGTGCGCTCCGCCGCGCGCTCCGCCGCGCGCGCTCCCGGCCCGTTACGCGGGTTCGCGTCCTCATTTGTGTTACAACGAACCGGGCCGCGTTTTTCCTTTTCTATTTGCGGGCGATTCGACGTTACGTCCCGTCCCTGCCTGCTGTACGGATATAATTATCGATGTATCGCTTTACGGGGGGGTGATTCGCGGACAATAGCGAACGAAAAAAAACGATTCGCATTCGACACGCGGTGCTGTAGCAGAAACACAGTTGAAATAAGTCGGGCGAACCGGGCGACAAACGAACAAGTCGTTCGTAGAGCAATCTGAAATAAATTTCCCGAAGGCCCTGCAGACGATTTAGGCGCGCTAAACTAATCGAACGTTTCTCGTTCTCGAACCACCCAGCGATCCGTCCGCCGTTGTCGGGGGGCTCTTTCCGGCGCTCCTCCTACACACGCCGCAGCACATCCCCTTCGGCGTTCAGACTTCCGTCGGCGGCGTCCACGGCGTCGTCCGAGACGGCGTTATAAAATTACTGGAAAAAAAAACAAAAACAACACCACCGACGCGCGGTACCACAGGACACCGTACACTCGGACGGGAGACCCGTCGCGTCGCCGCGACACAACGGAACGGCCTCGTTCGGGTCCGAAACCGTTTTTTTCCCCATAGCACAATGCGCGCCCACGCATAGGCACGCGTACGCGCGTCCCCGGCCCCGTCTCCCGTCCCGGTCGAGGGACCCTCGGCTGGTGCCTGCCCCGTGTCCGCGAGACGCGCTCGATGTCGTTCGTATTGTTTCCATTCGATCGTTATCGATCTCCGCATGAGGCGGCGCCGGACCGCGGCCGACGATAGCGCGCCGTTCGTGCGCCGCCGTCCGCGTTTACGGCCCGCGCCATTTATTATTTACGAGTATAATGTACGTATCTATTCACGGCCGGCTGTCCAATCTGTTATACGATTATTATTGTTGCGCCGACCCGTTTATTTTTTTCTTCTCCAAACTCAATCCGCCTCGCGTAAAACCTTCATTACAATATTATTTTACTGTCGTTTTTTTCCCGTACCCGCTGCACACGTACGTATAGGTATAGCCATAATAATACTGTGTGTTATGTACGCTCACGTTTTCGCTCGTATACATACGACCGGATAAAAGTCAAATTTAACCCGTAAAATAATATGATAATAAATAAAAAAAAAAATGATTATTTTCGACAAGAGATAAAACGAAGAAATCGGCTAAATTATGTACGTATATATTATAGAAAAAAAAAAAAAAAAATGATAGTAAAAATTTTTATATCGACCGACGGAACACAATGGGTAACAATGGTGGTACACAATGGGTCGAACGTTAAAAAAAAAAATTTCCTTTCGGGCATTATAATAAATACGCGTATTTATATTATAATATATGTGTATATATATAGCTTTTTTTTATGAAATATTCATTTTTTCTCTCTCTCACCGATAATTGATTTAACGCCATTTTATGTTAATATCGATTAAATACAATACGCGTACGCGTATACCTATTATAATGTTCTATAATAAGCGCAATAATATAATATTATACACGCTATTAATATATGCACGCGATACATATTTTTTTCCCAAACGTACTATGTTAATATACGAACAACGAGCGCACCTACATTAGGCATACTGTATAAAATATTAAGTATACGATTATGATAATAGCACTGTGTCCGAAACGTATTTTCGTCGTCGCAATTACAATTATTAAGATAATTTGTACGAAAATAATTTTTAACGATGTTTCCGTATTATTTCGCGGGTGTTTAACACTCTTTTTTTTTTTTTCTTTTTTATTATTTCGATAATTGCGGCATGTGTAATATCTTACAGCTTTAATATTTCGTTCGGTTACGGACCGTTCGAAATTATTTTTATTTCACCCGAGATAATTTTAATTGTGGATTTCAACATACCTGCGTGTACCCAACTACATAAGAATCAACTGGACGCGAGGGCTTGACCGCAGCAGACCATACACCTATAGCCTACCTAATGATACCGTGAACCTGTATAAAATGGTCGGAATTCGAAACATCCGCGTCTCCAATACACCCCGTACACGAGTGTTCCGTGTGTATGGTCCCGTCGCAGGATGATCTATAATACCTACGTGGATTGTATGCGGCCAAACCGTTTTGAATTCATTCGGGCACTGTTCCCATCATTAGTGCAGCGGGAACTGTCCGGACACTAGGACACCGTTCGTGCGATCCGGTTTCATACGCAATATACGTATGTATCATATTTTTTATACTCTGCAGATGCTCGTATAATGTTCGTAAAACGCAATCGGGAATATTCGGGTGATAAATGATTATGCGCATATTAAATTTAAAAAAAAAAAAAAAAACGTCCACACATATCGCGCTGAGAACTAAAAAAACGTGTATTATTATATTATAACCAAGACCCGTATGATCTCGTCAAATTTATCTCACGAGTCGCATTAGAAATTCATATTTGAAACGCGCAGAAACCGGAACACTGTGATTTCGGCCGTTTAGGATTTTGCCATTTCGATCGTCAGAATAAAATCGGAATATTTTTGAAAAAAAAAACAATACGACCCGACACTAGCACGCCTGCATTAGTGTTGAACAATACTTTAACCGTTCCGGATTCGGATTTAATCCGTTTAATCCGGAATTCGGAACCAATCGAATAACAATACGAGAAGCCTTTTAAAAATGAACCATCTATTTTAGATCTTCATAATCCGGATCGGCGATTTCAATCCGAATTAAACGGATTGTAACGTTCGTTTCGATCCGGATTTGGAGCTCAGCAGTGGGCTACTGCCCGTGTGCGCGCAACGACGTCGTTGTCTGCGGTTTCCGCGTGAACGATCGCGTCGCGTGAGCTTTTCGCCGTTTCGTTTCGCCGTTCGTCGGGCACCGCAACGTTTTAAACGACTAACGACGGGCGGACCTTTGCGTGCGCACCGTCTTTTGTATAATAAGTGAAACCGGAATCGAGACGCCATATACATAAAGTATATATATATATATATAGTGTACGGGGAAACCGGGACGTAAGTATACGTAATCCTTCGGCGCTGCGCGTATTATTTCGATCACGCGAACCGACAAGAGGATTAAAAAGAATGAAAAAAAAAACAGACGGACGTAATGACGTCCCGGACACGCGGACGGAGATTCGGTCGACCGATGTAAGTACACAATAATAATAATAATAATAATAATAATAATGATAATAATACGAGAAGAACTGACGACGACGACGACGACGAGGACCTGCTCGGCGCTGTTGTTATGTTATTCGGTCGGCGTGTCTGCGTGCGTTTGCAGTTCACGTTTCACGAAACGGATATACAGATATATATTATACATATAATATACAGTGTGCGCTGTATATAAATATACGGTGTGCGTGTGTGTATGTGTGTGAGTATGCTTCTACACAATATAATACTGGTTCGTGCTGCACATGGCGGCATATTAAATTAATTTTTATTGGACGTATCGCGTTTCCACCGCACACACAAACACACACACACACACACACACACATCGCGACCGAACTGGTAATTTTTTTTTTATATATATTTTTCTCCCTCCGGCCTATTCGTTCCCTCCCCTGCGGCGCCCCCTGTATTGCTCGGAGGGACGACGACGATGGCGTGTGTGTGTTTTTTTTTTTTTTTTTGTTTATGTTTTCTTTCTCCTCTTCTCGTCGGCATCGTCAATGGCATTTTAATTAAAATCACTCGTGATAGGTGCGTATTATAATACATGGATGAGACGGTACGTTCGGTCAGAATTTTTTCGACGTAGCTATACGGAGAAAGGAGGGACAAAAACCCGTAAATACCGGTTCGACGGAAAAAACAGCACGTTGAGCTCGCGAAAAAGCCACGTCTGCGCGTTTTTATCGGAATACATTTCGGCCGTTTTCATTAATACCATTATTTAATGTAAACCGTCCGCGATAAATCGAACGTTTTAATCGTTAAATATTGAACGGCGGCCAAAACGCGTACATTATTATTCGTATCTGCGTAGAAATTCGAAAACGTTTATTTATCTGTGAAACGCATCAAAAAAACCGGCCGGTTTATCTGTTTTGGAATGCAAACCGTGACGCGAGATCGTTTGGTACGATGAGAATTCGCGATTAACTTATACAGCAGGTATAGTTTCGATTTCGACAACGCAAGTTGCGTGTACGACAAACGAAAATAATGACAATAATAATATTACATCGGTGACCTAAAAACTGGCCTGAGTATTGTCGGAAACCTTTAATAAACAAGATTGTGTTTTTTTTTTTTTTTTTTTTAAAAAGACCTTCGATACGAGATGAAAATTGCGCCGTTCGAATTTCGGATGTACGACGGTAAAACGGTATATTTCCGTCGGATATTCCTAGAAAATTGTGAATATCGCGATATTATATGATATATTGTCTTTTCTCCGCTAATCTTAGACAGTTCAATATCGGCTCCCTCGGGACGAGAAATGAGCTCGCACTCGCGGGAAACGGGGAACAGTCGCGAATTGAAGTGATCAAAGTGTTGGGTTCGATACGATTTTATACCGGCGCGGTGTGTTGAAGTGGATAGGGTAGACTCTGAACATCCATATGCGACCTGCAATTAGAGCAAAGGGCACGGAAATTTCGTATACGAATCGCGTTAGCGTCAGAGACGCGTGTTTCCGGCGGTTTCGATAAACATAGTATTCGCTCCTCGGCCATTTTTTCGCTCGAATTTCAACTTTTTGATTTTTAGATTGTGAATAAAGCGAACAAGCGTATGGTTTTACATTAACGTTAATTATTGTCTGTTTTCTGTGGACAACTTTCCTACCATAGATCGCGCTCCGATTTTCCAGAAAGGAAATCGTGGCGGGGAGGTACTTTAGCAAGGTTTATTTTTCTCAGGAGTTTTCCCAGAAAACGTGAACAACCGGGAAAAAATCACGAGAAAACCGGCACATTAAACAAATAATATTTAGGAAAATATACCGTCTGTTTAACTGTTTTACCGCGATATGACACGTATGTGTGTGCTGCGGACAAAGCATCGCTATCAACTGAACTCCGTTCAGAACCGTTTTTTTCCGTCGGCAACGGTTCATCGTTGCGCACGGCCGTTGTAACAGGCACGCCGAATTACAGCGTCCGCAGCGTCCTGGGGCAGCAACGTTTTCGTTCCGTTTTTGAAAACCGTACTGTGCAGCCGCCGCGGTATAGCGGTGGTGACGGCAGCGTTTCGCCGCACGCGGCACTCGGTCGTACCGCGTCGTCCCGCGACGAACGAAATTTCCGCGGCGCCAGACGGGAGCGCGCGGCGGAAAATCCGACCGTCGTTGTGACGGTGCCCGCGGCGGGCGCCCGTCGCGTGCGACCCGCGGCGGTCAACGCGCGCGAAAACCCGCCGGAAAACCGTACCGAAATCCCGCGCGTCTGCGGACTGTCGCGTATCAAGCCGACCGTGTCTGTGCGCTACGCGTTACTGAATCGTCCCCCCGTCGGCGCGTCGATACGGCAATAACGCAACGTGATCGAATCGCGTTCACTCGCCGCAATTGTCCGATTGGCGCTGGAAATCCCGAAAAACACGGGCAATAATTGTTTTCACTAGCTCAACTCCGACTGTTAAGCCGCGGCACAGGTTTAATTCACGATTGTGCTCTGAAAATCGAAAAAACGTCGAAAACTGCAAAAACAATGCGAAATAAAAGTTTCTGAAGTCTCTGTAACACAAATCGAATTACGTACTTGGAATGCATTGTCTAGTATCGCTCAAAACGATACGCATTTTTCATTGAAATTCCGCCCATATTTATGGAATTTTTTGTGTGTAGTGTGTGCGGTCTTCAAACGACTTTTCTACCAGTAATACGATTGCTCCGATCGAAAAGCCATTTTTTTTTTGAAAACCGTTCGTAGAGTTTTCGATCCGGGGTCCACGCGCGAGAAATGCCGTTTTCCGATATTCTTCGTAAGAACGAGAAAAACCTAGGCGGTTTTTCTTATAGTTTTTGTCGGTTTCCGCGTTAACTCGCAACCCTACCCCACCCCCCCTATCGACATACACATTCGGGTGCTCTGTGCAGCACACATATCCCTCCTTCATGTTCCCCCCCCCGCCGCCGACGACGCCGCCTAAAAACAGTGCCGCACGATCGTCAGCAGTACGGGCATGCGATCGCATTTAAAAAGCTTGAAAACGCACGCGTACAAAACGGAATTCACGAAATGAAAGAACGCGCGCGCTTTTTTACCGACCGAGCGTTATTGTGTTTTTTCCGTGCCGGCGTACCTAAACCGAGTGCGTCTTTTTTTGTTTTTTTTTTTTTACCGTCTATACGTACACAGTATAATACGCTGTACACGTATATATATATATATAGGTATTGTATGTACATTATAAGGTACATACCTTCATGATATTACACGTTATGCGCGTACCCGCAGTATACGCGTACACGTTAAACACGCCACAAAAGTTGTTTTTTATTTTTTTTTTTTTTCTTTCTTTCTTATTCAAGCACACACACACACACGCGGTCAGAATATTATCGTCGTTACACTCGCGTATTATATTACCGCGTATAGGACGTACAGGTAGGTGTACACGTTGTTATTATTATTATTCGTATTATCGGCCGCGTCGTACACGAGCGTAACGAACGTATTCCTCTGTGCGTGTGGGCGGACGCACGCACGCCCGCGGCCGAACAAACAAAAGCGAAAACACGAGACGCCGTATATCCAACCGCGTAGCGTGCGTATACGCGTTTTATACCCGGGCGAACAGCCGGCCGTTGAGCCGCTTTTTTTTTCTTCTCTCCTACGGGCCCGGCTTAACGGAATGCAACATCGTTTTATGCGACTTTGACACAACCGTTAATTCGGTGTCGGCCCCCCGGCCGCCACGAACGGCTGCCGCGCAAATGCCCGGTCGTATTCACGTCCGGGGGGTGGGGGAGAGACACTCTAATACGGACGGCGTACGTCGGTACGCGCTTCTTTCACACCACCGATGATGCCGAGAATATCGAAAGTTTAAATAAAAATCGACGTCGGTAAATGGGGAAACATCGTCGATTTGAAACGGTGTAGAGGAAATAATTGCACTTTGCCATAGGTACACATTAAAGCAGACGCGTGTACAAGGGGGGTTGTGATAGGGATTCAACCACTTTCCCTCGAAATTTCATGAAAATTATGAAAAAAGTAGAATTTTAATAGAGTCTCAAAAGTGATTTTCGTCAATGAGGAAGACGAATACAATTTTAGACTTTGTGTGTAGCGAAGAATGTATTGGTTTTACTTGATTTTTGTATCCCGTGTACGGAAATTCTACCAGAAACGTTGCTCAGATATATACGCGCAGCACCATTTCTGAAAGGGAATGTTGGCCAAAAAGCGCTTTAAGGAGGTCGTTTTTTGATTTTCCAAGCGGTTTTCATAGTATCTAGGAGAAACGTAGGGAAAACGGAAGATTTACGAACGTAATGTTTTTATTATTTGTTGTGATTCGTTTAAAAACGTTCGTAAAGACTTGAAACTCGGACAGAAAACTTATATTTGCCTTTTCCCAGACGTGGCAAGAGAAGCGTATACAGTCGGATGATCGTAATAATAATCATACGATTACGGCGAGTATAGAATAGACGAACGGACGAAAATAAAAAGGTCGATACACCGAACTGTGTCGCCGTAACGCTAGAGACTTAATACTCATCAGCCTGGCGAGTGACATGACAGAAAAAAAAAAAAAAAAACGCCCAGAATTGTCACATTGTCTATTCGTTATCTCCGGGGACGTATCGCACGGCGGGTGAATCTTCGCGGGACGTCCCCGTATCGGTCGGCGCGCCCGCAATAGGAAAATCGCCGGAGCGTGCCGGAGCGCCGCGAATGAGAAAAAATAGAAAAAGAGTACGGGCTCGCGCATCGGACCCGGCCGCGGCGCGCGTCTTCGGTCGCGCGGCGTTTCCGTAGCGGTTTCCCACTCCGAATGCGAACGTCACGGCGAATACGGTGCCGCGAATTCGGCTGCCCGGGACGCGGAACGCAGTCGATAAATCGTTATCGCAAGTGCGGGCGCGCAGGTGAATGCACGCGTAAAACGCGCACCCGTACGCTGGCGTTCCGCCGAAAACGGTTCCCCGGGAACGTATTTAGTGAAACTTTCGGCCGTCCGTACCGGCCGAGTCAGCTATTTTTCCCCGCTCGCCCGCCACTTCACCCGAAAACAAAAGGACTTAATTACGAGGCGGCGCCGACGGTCCGGCGCAATTACCGGCGTGCGCGCTCGTCCGCTCGCGGTAACCCGAGCGCGGCGTGTGCACGCTGCGCGCGGCCCCGTGTGCACACAGTCTTTGGACACGCGAAATTTTCCGGCCACGGAGTTTTCATTAAAACGCACGCCGCGCCGCGCACTTAATACATTACCCGCACGCACGCCCGTATAGGTACGTACGATAATTGTTTCCGTTCGCGTATTCGGCCGCGCGCTCGACGTCTCCGCGCCCGGTGAGTGGTGGGTCGTAGGGAGGGCAGTAGTCGGCCGTCGCGTAGAATTCGCGACTCGTCGTCGGGACGGGGCTCGGGTGGAGATGGGCAAGTACGCGCTCGTAATGTACCGGGCCGTTCGTCGTTAGACGCGCTCGTCCCGTTTATACAGCGGTGAATTGCGTACATTTTCCATTTAACCTCCTTTTTTTTTTTATTTTTTTTTTTCACGTAGTACGAACTGCCACACGTCTTATTTTCGCGTGGAGCGAAGAAGACACTCACGGTTTTACAAAGATATTTATAATTATTATTATTTTTTTTTTTTTTTATCCGCACGTTGGCAATTTTTCTAAAAGGAAATCTGACTGTGAAGGTACTTTACTGGGAGGTTAAATTAAATTCCCTTGTGTATCTTACCTTACCGACTGCACCCGTCCGCGTTGGCCTACGGCGGCTTTTTATATTCGTGCAGGAACGAATAACACGTTTTATATTCGTACGGGCACTGACACGCGTGTATTATTTCACCCGGTAAGTCTGTCTCGTGCAGGAACTTACTGTGCCCAACGGCGGTAGGTAGGTACTATTATTACTATTCTATAGGCACAGGCACAGGTGCGCGGCCGTCGTACGCCGCGGCGATTCGTCATCGGGTCCCGTCGTGTACCGGCGGACCTTTTGTCGCGCACGGAAAAATCACGGCATGGTATTGTTGTGCACGATAATATTATGTGTGGGCATTATTGTGCGCGTGATATTTCGTATACGCGTGAAATGAATGGAACGAGACGGGGAAAAAAGTACAAAAAGGAGAGAAATAAAAAAAAAAATAATAATAAAGAACAGCGCGACTACGGGCCTCCGTCACACGCGGTGCCGGGGTCGGCCGTTTTTCCGTTTTGTCGCCGTTTGTTTGTTTTTTTTTTTTTTTTTTATTTTTCTCGCTGTTATAACAACGTGGAATACCGGCCCGCGCTTAACGCCGTTCCACGCTGTTACAATAACAGATTACGTGTACTTTCCACACGCGCGTACACCGCCGCTACTATGCACCGTCGTACACAACGCAACACGGTAATCGGTATGTTACGCGCGACGACCCGAGTGTCCGCGGCGCTCTGCAACGGGGTCGGAAACCGTTTCTGTGCGCATTTATTGTTCCCGGTCCTCGCCCCGTTCCGCGCGCGCGCGCGTTACGACAGCCGTACGATTGGCCGGCTCGTCGAAAACCCGCGGTCGTCGGCGGCCGCGCCGGGAAACCCGGGGAATTCCCCGTGCGGGCCCCGCGGATAGCGACGGCGACGGGCGCGGCCGAACGGTAACCGCCGAGCCGCCGGTTCGTCCGCGCGCTCGCCCCGGACCGGATAGCGTGTGTCCGGAATCTCGCCGAGGTGGGAGACATTGGATTTTGAAATATTTCGTTACGCGGATTGTGTAATGCGTGTACGCCCGTGGGTCAGCCAATACGGAAATCGATCCGACTATGCGTTTTAACGTTTTTTTTTTTTTTTATAATTCAGTGTTCCCCCTGACGTTAACACCGACGTACCACGTGTACATCGATTATTATTATTGTTAGTTTCGTTTTACGCTGTTCCGAGGAAAAGAAGAACGTCCGAGTAAAGCGGTTCGGACCGGTTTCGATTTTGATAAGGAAATTCGCCAATAGATTCATTAACTACCGACGCGTTTTTGAAACGATTCTTCTAATTGAAATGTATAAAGAAATTCGAATTCGAACAACGGATATTCGTACAAACAATAGCTACTGAAAAAAAATTGTCGAGGGGGAGGGGAGAAATATCTCCTGATCCTCCTACTTAAACCCGGAGACGGGCCGATACAAGCGGGGAGGGGGGGATGGCAGGGTGGAAACGGTCCTTATTTTCGTGCAGTACGGGCCCTTTTTGAAAACGATCCTTTCCCGGCAGCCCGCGGAGACGCGCCCGCGACTCAAACGCCGGCAGGGGAAAAACGACGATTAATAACGTCGCGGGCGCAAAACTCCCGTACTACCGCTCCGCTCGCGTACAACACCCTCCCCTTTTGTGTTTTATTTTTTTGTACGGCGGTCGATCCGGGGCGGTAAGGCCGCGAAAACCGTATAACGTGTGTTACGTTACCTTATACGAAAAACGCCGTATTATCATTATCGTCATCATCGTTATTATTATCATTATTATTATTATTATTATATCCAGCGTGTATTTTATGTTCCGAAGCGATACGCGCCGTCGTCGTCGTCGTCGTCGTCGTCGGATAATTATATCGTTAATTCGGTATTAACCTCGCCCCTCGCGACCACGCCGCTCCCTCGCGCCAACGGGACGGGCGGTATACGTGCGACGGCGGCGGTAAACGATATTATCGTTAAAACGAGTAATTTTTATTATTATTATTATTATTTTTTTTTTTTTTTACGTCTCGGCCGTTTTCGACGCGCGATAAAAAAAACGGTACACGCACGCTGGCCCCGACAACGGCTTCGGAATTTCCCGCCGTACCCGACCGCGGGCAGTACACCTAATTATAATAATAATTGTTATTATTCCCGGAGACGGTGCGCCAGACGGGTGTGCGTGCGTACTACACACGTGCACACCGTCGAAGTAAAATTTCGACACCGATTTTATGTGATTATTACGGATTCACAGCGGAGCGAGGATGCTGGGTATAGAGTGTAGACAAAACGGGTGTAATGTATTACCCGTAAGTATAAAACGGGTTTCGGGGTAGGCGGAGAGGGATGGGGTGCGCGAGCCGCGTGTGAATGGTCCCGCCTCCGTGACTTTTTCCCCACTTCTATGAATTTATACGGGGGGAGGGAGGAGGAAACGAACGGTTAATTATGAAAATAATTGTTTAGAATTTATTTCGTAAAACGGGCCCCGCGACGTGCAGGGAGCCAGATTTACGTCAACTACGGTATGTAATCGAAAAAAAAAAACCCCGAGGGTGCCATGGCCACACACCGCATTGCAATTTATACGATCAATGTGTACATTGATTCGAGAAATAATACCCAAACTTTCAGATTTTGAGTGGAGCGAAGAAGTCCGTGTTTTTACAATGTTTTTTTTTTTTTCTGTGGACAACTTTCTTACCAGCGACTTCGCTCCGATTTACAACGATAGTACTTTCTCTGAAAGAAAATCGGACTAGGAAGGTACTTCCTAAATCAAAAGATAATCTTCTTAAGAGTTTTTCCAACAAATGGAAAAACCTGGGGAAAAAACGGAGGAAAAACTGAAAAACGTACGAAATGTATTAAAAATTATTACCGTCTTTCTTTTTCTGCGAACAACTTTTCTGCCAGCAATTTTACTGAAGTCTAAACCCCGTTTTGTAGTATTTTGGATCTAAAGGTATCACTAGTGCAGCATAAATTTTAAAAATGCAAAAATGTAATAAATATAGACGTATTCAATGCAATCAGCCCGGTATCCTTAATGTAATCTCAATACGAATCCCCAATATTACACTTACATCGTACCTCATTATACGTACGTCTTATTTCTACTGCGAGTATTAAAACCAAATTAAGTAAATTTATGTATTCTATTTTTTTGTATTTTACTACACACAAACTGTATTATTTACGTAATCTTATGCAGATACTTGAACCTATACACGCTGGCGTTTGAATAAATAAATAAAACAAAATTTTCGTCTAGTCGGTACGTCGGGTGGTTTTTTTTTTTTTTTAAAAAGTTTCACGTAGTTTTCTCAGTAATCGTTGGGAATACGTGAAATTTTTTTTTTTTTTTTATGATTTTGTTTTTTTATTTTTCGTAATTCGGTTCAAAATGTTCGTGATGGAGACCTGAAATTATCACCAACAGCATTAGCCATTTTCAGACGCGGTATTTTCGTTTTTTTTTTTTTCGCGGTATCGCCCACCTCGGGATTGCGTTATTATTTATTACTTTTCACGTACAACATCGCGATAGTATTGCCGTAATAATCGCGGACGCGGTTCGACTCCCCGTCGTTATCGTTAAAAATATCCCGAAATTAAATAGTTACTACACCACCGCGGCGATAGTTTCGCGCAAACCAGTAATATCGCCGGTGCGCGTATACGGGCCGTAATAATACGTGCCCGCCGATACGTTATTTCTCGAACGAATAGTACGCGTCGATACGTACGCACGTGTAGTGTAATAATATATGTTGTGTATTACGGACCGGAAAAAAAAAAAAAAAAAATGTAATGCCTGTTATTATATTATATATTATCGTCAAACGTAAGTAGCGTGTATTATGTGCGTACGTCGTATTATAAATCGTACGTATAATAACGATTCGGCCTAGAGCGGCCAATTTTTCCAATAATCGCGTATATAGTTGTTATAGGTTCGCTGTAATAATAATAATATCCGTAGGACCATTATTATTATTTTTTTTTTTTATTTTTCTTCTAATTTTTATTAATATTTTTAATGCCGTTCCGGTGTGCCCGGGCCCGCGCGCCGCGATTTTAATTTGCACGTGCGTTTCGCGCACTCTATCGTCCGCAGCCTCACTACGATAATACTGTGTGTGTGTACCTACGCTCGTTTTATCGTCGCCGGTCTAGGCCTCTCTCTCCCCGGGGCACCAGCAATCGCTTGCTAATCGATAATAGTAATAATAATTATTATTTATTTTTTATTATTTTTTTTTTCACTTTTATCATTCCGGCGAGTGAACTCGGCCTCGATAACCGCGGCCGCGGCCGCCGTCTTAACGCGCGTGAAAAAATTATTATTTTAACGATATTTCCCATTAACCGTAATCGCGTGGTTGTTGCGCGTGCCGACGACGAGCGTTCCCGATCAACCGTTTTTAATCCGCCATTGGGTTCCGGCCGGGACGGCGGCGGCTGAATTATGGTAATGACCCCGCGCCGATAATCGAATTATATACGCCCCGCAGACGTCGAATATCCGTCGAAAATCGTAATCCCTGTCCTACAATATCGCGGGTACAGCTATACGCGTGACGTTAATTTTTCATCACGCCGCGGGCACCTACCTGCCCGTGAGGATCTGAAATTCGGCCGGCGAAAACCGACCGGGAACGAATTTCCGGTATAGAGAAAATATATATAAATTCCGAGTATAAAGAAAACTCACGTCGCTGAAGACCTTCGGATACCGCCGGACCCGGAGGAGTGTCAGCCCGCTAAAAATTACCGACTACTAATACGAAGGGGGAGCCGGGCTGATTTCTGTGTTTATACGTTACGAACGCGCTCAAACCCCTCAAGCCTCCTCCTCACAATTTCCACCGACGCGTACCGCCAAATAGTGTACCGTCGCCGTGTACTCGGCGGCGAAGACTCGATAGCGAACATGTCGGTTTTCTACGTTCAAAAACCTTGTTTTGTTAAATTTACTTTCAGAATATCCATATTCGCGTCGATTTGAAAATAAACATTCCACCATATTTGCCGCATCGATACGTGTCGCGTCAATTTTGCATATTTTCACTCGATTTTGACGCTAGAACGAAAACGAGTGACGTGACCGATGTGACACATCGAATTTATAAAAGGGTTTCACAGATAGCGCGGTATAATTTACGTGTCGGCGGCATCCGACATGACTGGTTAATGGCATAGAATAATTTTTCTCGGTTCGCCGTACGCGCACCTAATAGGGACTTGGCCCAGAAACCGACGAAAATCGCCGGGTTTTTTTTCCCATTTATCGAGAAAACTACGAGCGAAATCAAACGATCTCCTTCCGAACGCGCCGATACCGGGTTCGGAAATGCTACGCGAAAGTTCTTGTACATAGTTTACGGTTGGGCCGACGTTGCTGGTAGAAAACGTACTCGACCGCTTCGCTCAGAATCCGTATTACACAGTTATGGGGTGGGGGGGGGGGAAGAAAAAAATTATCGTTCAGACACGTTAAATTTGTCTTTTCGATAAAATCGCGCGCGGGGTTAACGGCGACCGATTCGAATCGGACGCGCGATCGTTTGTTTTCGGCGGGACGCTTAAACGGTAGAAAAAAAAAAAAAACAAACAAATAATGTTCTCTGCCGCGTGTATTACTATTAAAACGTCCGTTATTACACTGCGCGACGTACGGAAGCTAATTCGTGTACGGTAGTCGTCCGTCACAACGCGCAGTATAATAATTACTATCGTGTATGTATAAACGGTTTAAAATCGTTTTTCGAACCGAACGTATAAAGACGATAAAAAAAATATATATACGTATTTTGAAACCACTAGACTCGCAGTATAATAATTGACAGCGTATTATTTTTCAAACCAATACTATAGATACATAAATACGTATACATACACGTCGTATACGGACAGTGCAATATCTATACAGTTCGCAATATCGCAAACGATATTATAGATAAAACGAAGAAAAAAAAAAAATATATATATATATATATATATATAATGTCGTCCGATAGACGATAGCTGAGCAATATAAATTGATTGGTCCGGGACAAAGCATAATACTATGTACGTGTATAATATTTTTCTTCCTTCGCGAACAGAAAAAAAAAAAAAAAAAGAAGCAGAAAACATCCATTAAAAATCAAATGTAATAGATTTACTGCGATAAATTGAAAACCGCATAGCCTAAAGACGCGCCGCCGCAGCGTCAAAAATAATAATAATATAAGCGATCCGCGCACTAAATGTGCAAAAAAAATAATAATAAAAAAAAAAAAAAACCAATTACAATTCGATATTTTCGAACACGAGGTTTATTGCGAAACGTACAAAAACTTTCTCTCTTCGGTTTTTATTTTCCCGGAATCGTTTTTTTTTTTTTTTTTTTTTACCCGCCGTACGCGCCAACGCTCGACGAATAATAATTGACATCGGCGGTTGTTTGTACCCGCACCGCTGCAATAACATGACGACGACGAACGACCGTCGTCGGAAGCAATTGTTTTATTCAAAAATAAAATGAAATTAACGTCCCAGGATAATGGGGACGGGCGCGGCCACTGTTACGGATAATTTAATGTGTACCTGTAAGCAACGATAAACCGTCGTTTACGCGAAAACCGATTCTGAGCGGGAGTCAGCTGAAGTGATGCTTTGTCAATAGCACATGAAATATACGTCCTATTGTGGAAAAATACTTAAATAGGCTTCATATATTTTCTTTAATAATGTGTGTTAGGATTTCGGTTAGCCCGGTGTGTTAGACTGTGAGCGAAACGGAGCGGTTTTTTTTTTTTTTTTTACAACGATTTACTCCGATCGAACGTTTTATAGGGACTTTTTTGGTGCATCGTCGATCCGGCGCATTGAGGGGGGTATAGGTTTTGACGGTTCTCCGCTTTCATGACAAAGGGCTAAGACCGGCATATTTTCAGGGCGATACTATCCGCTCGGAATCGTTTTCCGTCTATCGATCGAAATCACTCTTCACGGTCTCCTTGCCGTCGTGCGTACGGCCGAATTGCGACGGAGGCGGCGTCGTAATAATGTTAAGTAGAATAATGCGATGTTCACAATGTCGGGACGCGCGCAAAACGCTTCGATAATTCGAAATCTAACGGCCGAGTGGGACCGCTTAAATAACAAAAAAAAAAAAAAAATAAAAAAACCGGACGTACAATAAAAGCCGCGGAGTTATTTTCCCCCGGAGAGAAAATTGTTAGTCATCGTCGACGTTTTACTATACGCGCGTCGGAATTCGCGGGCCAAACGGCGGTTCGAACCCGGTAAGTGCGGGAATCCGATTTTCGACGGTCGACGGACGCGGCACACCGAATTATTTTCGATGATAATTTACATTTTTTTTTTTTTTTTTTTCTCACTCGCATTCTGTACGTCCGACCGCGTAATAAGCGATTGTGTCCTCGTCGTCGTCGTAATAACGCAACGATATTATTATAACAACGTGTCCGCGTCGAGGACGACGAAAATCGCAGTCACGGTGCTGGGGACTCGAGGGGGGTTTTTTCTTTTAAGTATTTTTTTTTTTTTTTTTTTTTTTTTTTTTTTGTCCGCTATAAACCGTCAACCGCGCGATACTGCACTACACAATAATCGTTCCCCCGGCCGACGTCTTTCGCGTAACGTCACAATCGTTTTACTGTCCGCCGCGCGTATTCGCCCATACCTAACCGGCGGCTCGCGCGGCGCATTGTTACTGCACCCGTTACGGAGTCCGCCTGGCCCTTAAACACCGAAAAAAACAATAATAATAATAATAATAAAAAAAAATTGGAGAAAAAAAACCAGTTCTCACGGGCGGGCCGTATACGCAACAACAACAACAACGATAATCGGCGCATACGGTCACGTGACGGTATACGCCGGGTTGTCTATGACGACGATGATAACAACACGTCGCGGCCGGAATTATTTAGATTTTTTTTTTTTATTCCCGAGATTATTATAGAGCGTGTGTTATACGAACGCCGCCCCTACGCCGTCGTCGTCGTGACGGACAATCGGTTCGCGTACCCGTGTAATTACGTACCTTTATAGATTACATTATAATATTTTATTTTTTTTTAATACCACGTGTAATTATTGTTTTCCGTTGAAAAATCGGAAACGATATTATTATCGTTTAATATAATCGCATGGGTACATTATTATAATAACGTCTATAGGTATCGTTTTGTTTCGAACGGGCTGCGTTTTAATGATTTACCATAATCTGCCTGCCGCGACTAATAATAATTATATTTCCAGATCTCGGTTCGCAAAAAAAACAAAAAAAACAAAAATTAATAAAAAAAATCCGTACGTTTTTTAACGCGGGACGCGGACGTGTATCGTCCGGTGTACGTGTCCGAGAATCGGTCTACAAGCGTGGCGATGGAAGCCAAAAACGGTCGGATGGAAATACGGCCGAATATAAAAAAAAAAAAAAAAAATGACGTCCGCGAAAACAATCGAATTGCCCCCCCCCCCCCGCGGCTATATTTTCGTTCGAGTGAGAAGTCATTTTGAACGACTACCTCCGACAATGATGGATATATGATGACATTTTTCATTTTTTTTTTTTTCAACATAATTTCTGCTTAGTTAACCTCGCTGAAATTACGCGTTATAAATGTGCAGTTTTGTCATTATTGCACTGCATATCTTATTCCCGTGCCGTGAAATAATAGTATGCTGCGAATCACAACGGAATAATTATTTTTTTAGATTCTAAGCGAAGCCGTGAATCTATTGCTTCTATTATGCGCTTTCCTTTCATTATTATTTTTTTCTACTTTGCCGACAGATATCTTGCTCCGCACGAAAAACCGACAAAACAACTGCCGACTGTTGGGATTCCGGTTCGATTGCCTTATAACGCCCTTATTCTCACCGCAATCTTCTCACGCCTTAACCCGTTTGGTCTCCTTAAAGGTCTTTTGCCTATAACTATAACACCGGCCTCATCAGTATTATTTTTTTAGCGATCGCTCTTGCTGTTATACCGAGCCTCTAGGTGTGAATTTGTAGGTCGCCATTACGTCCTCTTCTCCATTCATTGGCGGAGACAACGGAAAAATTGAGTCGAATATTTTTCTGAGAACCCTTTTCTACGAAAAGTCTCTTACCTAGGTGAAATAGCTATATTAGGTGCTATAGCTTATATTGTGTTTTTCTCAGAGCAGTGACGGTTTCACTGGGAGCGGTCCAGGGGGCTAGACCCTCCTCAGACTCCGAGTTTGAATTACAAAAAGTAGATTTTGTGTTATAATTTTTAAATTAAACTTAAACGACGCTATTGTTCATTTAAACACAGATACATTCGTGTAGATGAAAAAAAGTTCAAAAACCGCCACTGTTTCAGAGGCTATATAAATCGCATCAAAACCAAACAGAACCATATTGATTATAACAATGCCGCGTCTTTATTTTCAGTTCTTCGAATAAGGTGTTTGATTTAAGAAGTATTTCTATAGTATCATTTATCCGCTATTTGAATTCTCGATGGTATCTCACTATGTATTATAATAATTCACATCATCAGTCTCCTGTGGTATAATCAAATCAAAATATTTAAATTGTGGCACTTTTTTGACTGGAATAAAAAAAAAAAAACTGTTTACGACCGCGAGAAGACACTGATGCCGATACGCGTGGCGTTCGTGGAAATCGTTTCGTGAGCATAGGTATACACGTTTCGCCGTCGGTGGCGGCGAACCATAAAAAAGAAGCGACTGCTGTCGTTTCATAAAATGGAAAAAAAACCGCGACGTCAATGTAATTTTGTTTTCCGTTTCCGGGTATTTTGAAACGAACAAAAGTATAGTCGGGGGAAAAAACACGAAACAACAACAACAACATTTCGCGGTCTGTTTAAAAAGATCCCTCTCTCGCGCGTGTATATATTATTATTATTATTATAACGTATCCCTCGAAACCCAAAACTGACCCCTGCCCGTTTTGTGCGATGCGAAAATTCCCGGCCGCCCGCCCTCCGCGGTCTCGCGCGGTTCGCATAACGAACGGTTTAACTTCGGTTTCGGTCCGTTGTGCGTGTAATGCAAATAAGTCTAAAACGTCCGAGTGACGGGGGCGAGGACTGAAAGAAGAAAAACTGAGAGATAGAGAGAGAGAGAGAGAGAGGGAGAGCGAGAGTGAGAAGTACAAAGGGAACGGCGGCGGCATTAAGCCCTACGAGCGCAGATTTATACTTCCGAACGACCGGCGCTCCTGACGGCAGTAAAAACTTTGAACCTCGTTTTATCTCTTTCTCTCTCTCTCTCTCCCTCTCTCTCTCTCCCTATCTCTCCCTCTCTAGGTAAGTACCTTTACGCACAGTATAATGGTATAAAGGGGATTATTATAAAACTGTAAAATGCAGTTTGCATAAAATACATAATATTATACCGTCATATTATTATTCGGCGGCGTGACGCACGTAACAGCTGATACAATTATTATTATTATTATTATTATCATCGTTAATAAAACAATCGTAAATAATAACGCGCAGTAATGCCAACTGCGGGCACAACAACAACAACAACAACAACAACAATAATACCAACAACGATAATCCGCGCGTGTACGGGTTATAATAATATACGACGAAAGTACGTCGTCACGCCGCTACTCTGGGCGGATATCTGCGAAGGGGAGAGAGCAATTAGTAGATCTACCCTGTCCCTCCCGCCAGGGAGTTTTCGTCGCTTTATATATATTACACGATCGACCGAAAGTTCGGTGTCATATCACGACGTACCGGTATATTTTCGTACAAAAATAAATAGTATTATAATGTAGAATACAATATCGGCTGTGCAGCATAAAATTTCGAAACCGGAGAGGATTCCGACAGAAATGTGATGCTCAGAAATGTCCGGTGGCCGGAGACTATGGACAATGTTTTAATTAAAACCGCACGCGTTTGTACGTTTTCCGCACTGATTTGAGTACAGCGATGAATTTTCGACAGTATCGCGATGAACACCACGACCCCCTAGCGGATTTGAAATTCGCCTCTCCCATCAAAACTGTGATTAAACCACCACTGCCGTCATGCAAGAGATAATTCTGTTTGTGCGACAATTAGTGATGATCGCAATGTAATAACAACTATACTATATCGGACTATTCGATAAAGTTGATCGCATCCGAACCGTCCGATAGCGTGACAACTTGTTCGAATAGTTTAACTATATATTATTTGGTCGTAGAAAAAACGAATCGAATGAAATATTCGATAACTCGTCTAAACACCATAAACTATAGAAACGCATAGATAGCATAAACTGTTTGAAAGTGTCCGTCGCTGTAGTGATAATAAAATATTATATTGAATTTATCCAGTAAAAGTCCGGTCCCTGCAGCGCGATAACGTCCGGAAATAAATTAATATCCGTTTACGAGACTGACGGGCACGGACGTAGCGTAATACGACGATGTTTGTTCGGTAATATCCGCAAACAGATAATAATGTCCGTTAAGTCCCTAGGTCACAGATGGTCGTTACATAAATATATATTAAAAAATACGTCAAAAATAACGCCAGCCGAGATTATTAGCCCGGCGGTAAAAATAACGTCCATTGAAATAAAACAGTAACACGAAACCGTGTCGCGTTAATTACGATTTAACCCGTACGTGTACGAAAATATACGAATATAATATTATAGTAAACCCGACAGTGCAGTTCCCTCGGACGGCAAAAACGGGGCGACTGTCCCGGGCGTCAACGTTTCAAGGAGTGAGCAATTTAAATGATTTTAGGGTGCGATTTTCAGAGGAAAGAGAAAGCAAGGCGGGGGAGAATTAAGGGAAATAGGGAAAACGCGTTGTACGTACGAACGCAACCGTGTAAATCGGAGATGGAGGGCCATTGCCCCGAGGCGTACGTACAAATTTCACGCGCTACTCAGTAAACCGTTTATCGATGTATCTGATATTGTCCAGATCTAAGGCACGCCGTATATCGAATTGGAAATCGACGCTGCGAATATTTAAAATCTTGAACTTTCGAAACTCAATCAGCCAAGATCGCGGAAAATTCCCGAACATTGGAGAAATGAGACCGTCGCGATTGGCGCGCCCGTACGACGGCGGTACGACAGAGTCTCAAAGGATCCATAAAAACAGTACGAGTGAAAAGGCGCGCGGGGCCGAACGAACTGAGCGGCGAAACGACGGGCCTAAACGGTGCTCCGAAGCTGGAGACCGCACTGTAATTTATAGCGACGGCGCGATCGTTAAAAGTATTCGACGGTTTCGCGTGAGGCGCGGGCGATTTTATTTTTTCGTGTTGACGCTGCGAATATTTACAATCTTGAACGTTCGAAACTCAATCAGCCAAGATCGCGGAAAATTCCCGAACATTGGAGAAAAGAGACCGTCGCGATTGGCGCGCCCGTACGACGGCGAAAATATACGCGAAACGTCGACCGCGCAATGAACACGGTCCGGGAGACTCCGCGCGCGAGGGCCGCACGGGACGAAATCGCGTCCGATGTTATCACGCGTCGTCGTCGCGGTGTAAGTCCCGCGCGACGACACGCGGAGCGGACGGCGCGTACCGTGTCGTGCGGGTACGTAAATACGTCGACAGCGAACACCGTCTGATTCGTTAGACGCGTAAAACGCGTTCGCGACGGCGGCGTGATCCGCGGGCACGACGCGCGGGTGACGTTGCGCGCGCGGAGCCCGGTCCCCTCGGAACGGACACTGTACTGCGACAGTGATAATAGTAATTGTGATAACGCGCGCGCGTACGTATTGCTCGCGGACAGCCTTACGTCGGGCGAGTCGGATGCCGGGGCCCGGGGCGGTGTTGTCGTGCGCGCGCGTAAAAAGCTGTTCGTACCGGAAACAACGACGGAGACGAGACAGAAAAACTGCGCGGCAAAAACGGGCGGTCCGATTTATCGCGCGGCGAACGGCGCGTGGGAGGAAATGATAACGGTTGATAGCGTTCGGCCGTTGCACCGCGACTGCCGCATAATACGCGGCCCGCGGTACGTACGGTAGTGGGGGGGGCGAGGTGGCGGGAGGGGTGAGAGGGCGACGAGCGTGCGTCGTGCGCGCACTACGGGGTGGTGAGGTCTGCGAAAATACGTTCCGCAACGGGATTCTGTCGTGTACGCACGCACGCATACGTACGCGCATGATAATATGTCGTAGGCGCCGTTCAGACGGTGCGGCGCCGCAAGCGAACGAGGAAAAACCGTCGGCGGGGTTTCGGCCGAAATAATCTCCCGCGTCGGAAAACACCGAACGCGCTGCGAAAAAAAAAATAAAAAAACAAACAAAAAAGCGAAAATAAACCGTGGGGGGGGGCGGAATCGGTGTGCGCTACGGCGATAGGGCGAAGTCGCGCGTGCCGACGTCGTTTCAACCGACCCTCGTTTCCACCCTCGCGGTCTAATTGCCCGT
>CABPRJ010000955.1:1633326-1668367 GCA_902439185.1 Cinara cedri | reverse complement strand
CGGCGGGGTTTCGGCCGAAATAATCTCCCGCGTCGGAAAACACCGAACGCGCTGCGAAAAAAAAAAGAAAAAAATAAACAAACAAACAAAAAAGCGAAAATAAACCGTGAGGGGGGGGGGCGGAATCGGTGTGCGCTACGGGCGTCGCGGCACGGCGATAGGGCGAAGTCGCGCGTGCCGACGTCGTTTCAACCGACCCTCGTTTCCACCCTCGCGGTCTAATTGCCCGTCGTTACCGGTACAAACGCGGCCGAACGCCGGAATTTCCCGCACGCGCGTACACTTCATAACGAAGCGGCGCGTTTCGCCGTACCCCGTGTGCCGCGGCCGTCGCAGCGCGCGTCGTCCGCCTGCACACGTGCGAACGTAACGACGGACGCGCGCGGCCCGTCCGAACGGCAGGTCGTTTACCGAGGCCGAGGGGGTCGTCTCGCGCGCGATGCCTAATGCGCCGTCCCGCGTGTCCCCCGCAGGTCGGTATTCACAGTCGCGCCTTTATACATCCGTGTACGTGAAAACAACGGACGTTTCGTGCGTACACCGCGGCGCGCGGATATCGTCGGCCGACGCGACGGCGACGACGTCGGTTACGGTCAGTGGGGGGGNGGGGGGGGGGGGAGTGGGGCGGCGACTCGAACGCGCGAGCCGGTCGGTTCCGAGGCGCGTACGGTTGCGTGATGGCCGGTGCGGCGATCGCCGAACTGCCGGCGGGAATTCCGCCACCGAAACGCGCGGACAATAGCCGAAATCGGACAATGAAATGCCGTCCGTGTTTAACGCGTCCGAATCGAATTGTTACGCGCGCTGGGCGGCGACCGGAATGCGCGACAGTTCTACGGCGACGTGCCCGCGGTATAACGCGAACCGCGAATAACACGACGGCGCGACCGTCGGGGTCCGGACGGCGGAAAACATTTTCGTCTCCGCCTCGGACGTCCGCTCGTCCCGGACCGGTTGCCGGTCCGTTCGTCGTTTCCCGTGCGCTCCCGTCCCCCCCCCCCCCNCCCCCGTAACTCGGCCTAGCCGACGTACGTTCGCTCGACCTTCCCCCCCGTCGGAGTCGCGGTTTTTTTGCTACGGCCACTCGCCCGTCAAAAACTCTCCGTAGTTCTCCCAGTACTAGTCACGTCCGTTGGATACTTTTGGATACAAAACGTTTTCGGACGTTGTGTTCCGCGTTAGTTCTACTGTCATACTGTTCCCGCGTATCAGGCGCGTGAAGTTGGCGGCATAAAAGTTTGGGAAAAAAATCTCCCGGCAATCTTCCTGCCGTGGACGAAAAATCCGAATTTTCGGAATATAATAAAAAGATCAAGGAAAACTGTTCGGAAATTTTTAACAACCGGTTATTCGACTTTTACATTTTTCGGTGTCAAAGAAACTGGCCGAAAAGGCCGCGAAACGCATCCAACAATATTCACGCGTGTCGGACGGCCGGTCCTTGGTATTATATATTATTACGCTCTACCGTAATTATTTCACAGGTCGGTGATTTTGACTCCTCGTCACCTTCGGTCGCGAAATGTGTGTTGGTAACAATATCATATTTCGAACTGCATTATTATTATACCGACTTTCCGTTACAAATGTAACAACTCGCGCGATATGTTTTAAAATTCGCACTTCTACCGAAACCGTCTGCGTTTTGACTCTAAAAACGGAAAAACGTGGAAAACGCGGAAAACAAAAGTTCGAACCTCGTTCGAAAAGTACATTAGCCTCAGTCACGGGAGCATTACCGTTGCCGCATAAACACGCGCTTTAACCTCAAGCGAAACGCTTTCATACGATTGCTAAATAAATGCGTATATATTATAAATTACTGTTTGTATAATATTATCGTTTTCACACCGTCGCCCCGCCGCCGACAATATCCGTGATTGGGTTCCGCAGCGCAGTGAAAAAACACCGCCGGTTGTGTAGGTGCACACCGCCCGTATGAAAAATTTAATTCAACTATACGTAGGTACCGGTAAAAGCGAATAAATTCGATTATGCAAATGCGCGTTTTACTCGGGCGTATGCGCAAAAACAAAATAATAATAATAAAAAAAAAAAAAAAAATATATATATATATAAATGAATGTCACGATATAGTCGAATTTTAAACGAGCACTAAATTTAAACCTCTCACCTATTTATAAATACGTGTACGCATAGTAAGTACCTAACCTAACCGCAGTCCCATGCACCCGTCATTGTAATTTATTATGCATAATTTTGGTACTTCGCTTAAATTTTAAATTTTTTTATATTTTTATCCGTAGATGAGTGTGCGCTTCGCGGTTCCGATATTTTTTAAAACGCCAATGTACAATAAATAATAAATCATGTATAAAACCGATTAAACCAAAATTAAAAAAGGAAACGCAAAAAAAAAAAAAAATAATAATAAAAATACGGACATACTTCGCACAATGGGTGGGCCAATGTTATAGGTAGGTAGTTGGGAAGTTAGGATACATAATGTTATTCAATGTATACCTGTTAGCAACAATAAACCATTGTTAATGAAAAACGATTAGGTTAAGGAATTATTTACAAAAACAATGTGCATTTTCATGACAACAATGATTGTCTAAAAATGATTCAACAATTAAAATAATAAAAACTTTATAATAACAAAAATAAATAAATACGGCTGCCAATGGAAACCTTATTTTTAATCTTTTTAAATCTAAAGAACCGGTGTTCCTCATTATTTCTAATATTAAGTAGAATTTTAAAAAATGACCTTAGGGGAAACCAGAATCAAAATACAACAAAAACGATCTCTTTTCATGTTTTGATTGGAGCAAAATTTCTAAGAGGAAAGTTGTTTACAGACAAAAAAAAATACACATCATAGAAAACCAGTATAGATCCCTTGGCTTCACTCAAAATCTAAAAATGTACTTCAAGACTAAATTGTCTTTATATCTGTACGTTACACTACCATTAACGGTTCATTTATACAACAGCATTGAGTCGACGATAATTTTAAATTCATCAAAACTAATAATTCCATTGATTTTTTAAATCTGAGAAAAATACATTGGTTTTACTACGCGTTTTAATTTTTTCGTGTCTATAAACAACTTCTCTACTAGAGGTCTTGTTCAATCAAAAACTTTACCGAAACATTCATGTAGTATTATTTATTTAGTTGATGCATTGAGGTAATTTGTTTGATTCGGTTAGTAATTTTCGTAATGAATCGAAAAAATTGGGAATTTTTGTCGACTTCTGGGTTATCTTGGCGACAAGGGAAAAAATACGATTAATAATTCGCCGCTCAAAATCGTTCCACATTAGCAATGGTTTATCGTCACGTACAGATATCGATTGAAATTTATTTCTCAATATATATACACAATATTATTCGCTCCTCCAACTTCCATCTTAAAACATTGGTACTCTTTTTATTGATTTCACGATTCACATTTGTTAGATACACATCAGACACGAAAAAAAACGTGTGAACAAGTTTTTCGAAATCGGTAAATTCGCCTTATTCGGAGTCGTCAAATTGTTGATCACGCTCCTACGTCAGCCGTGAAATAAATTAGAAGACGTACGCTAAAATATTTATTATTATTTATTTATTTCTTTTTTTTTTTAAGAAGAGGCACGTTCCGTTCCCCACGCCTCCCCATCGCTCCTTCCTCCGAATTCAAGCACTGATCGCGCGCTACGCATCGGGATCGCGGACACAAATTACTGTTGTTCAGTATATATACGAGTATACATAATAATGTAATAATATTATACCGGTTTTTTTTTTTTTTTATTTCTTTCGGTCAACACCGGTAGTCGAGAATAATAATAATAAAAAGCGCCGAATTCACCGCGGATAAAACACATTTATATAACACACACGTAATACGCCTAATAATAATAATAATAATAATAATAATAATAATAATAATAATAATAAATTATACTCCCGTGGTGACGAGTATACGAGCAGTATATACAGAGTCGGTCGGAAACGTGTCGTAAAAAAAAAAAAAAAAATATAATAATGGTAATAATCGAATTTTTTTGTCTTCTTCAAATTACTATTAATTTTTTTACCCACTGTGTCGACGGCGGCGCGGCGGGCGCGACAAAAAAATTCTGATGTTTCCGATTTTTTTTTTTTTTTTTTGACAGCCAGCCGACCCGCATTTACACACACACACACACAATGCGTTTCTGATTGTATATTATGTATAAATTGTATTATTGTGCGTATGTGTACGGTACCTACCTATACGATTATTTATTCCAGACGACAATATAATGCCGGTACCTGCGTCTGCTGTGCCAGCATGCCGTCGACCGAATCGAGGAAAAAAAAAAAGAGAGGAAAAAAGGGTCACCACCTCGTTCGCTCGCACACGCGGTCGGATTACGTTTTGTTTGTTCTCCGGTCTATTTTTTTTTTCTATACACACGCGCCTAGAACTCACACGTATCCACGCGCGTGAAAAAAAAATGTAGGCATACGACGATAATGTTATAGCTCCCTCGCGATTGAGCCCGGAAAAAAATGGCGGATAATGTCACTGATGGGTGTGCCGCTGTTTCAGTAGAGAATCCGGAGTCGGGGGGGAGGGCACAGATAGTAATTTGATTTATATCCGTACGCAACGATAAACCGTCGCTAATGGAAAACGATTCTGAGCCGAGAACTGTCGGTCGTATTTTTTCTCTTGTTGCCGAGGTATAACCCGGAAATCAACAAAAATCGTACACAAACAATTTCCAGTTTACCCTTTGTAACTACAAAGAAAATCAAAGAACAATAAAAATAACCTCTCTCCAATACGTTAATTGTCGGATCAAAAATGCTACGACAAAGTTCCTATAAAGTTTTTGACTTGAGTACGGTTTTTGGTAGAGATGCGGTTTACTGCACAAACACATAAAAAAAAAAAAATAATAAATAAAAACAACCTAGTCAGACCAATATTATATTCCTCCCTTCCAAGTCAGCCAAATGGACTTCCGTGGAAAAAAAAAATATTCAACCTTAAAAAAAAACCAGCAGCCAAATCGAGTAAACTATTATCACGTACTCGAGAAGTCGTTTAGTCGGAGATTTATTTTAATACATTTAAATGACGCCCTTACTGCGTAAAAATAAGAAATTGTCGAAACATCAAGTTAGAAATATATATAGTGAATCGATCGCGTCATGCACGCTGATTGGTTTACCCGTTATCTATTATCGACGGACCGTCGTATTATATTATACTAAATTGAATAATATCATCATAATTGTAATTCTGTGCAACTGATATACTATAATAATTAATAATTATTATCATTAAAACTACAAAGTGTTTCGGAACAAAATAAATTCGTTGCTCGTAAAATCCAATAGATTATGTCCGATTACAACGACAGTCCATTCAATAGTGATAAGCTGAGTTCGTAGGGTTTCTTCATCAGTGGCGTACTTACGGGACACCTTTCCTAGAGGCACGCGACTTTTGCGATATTAGTGGGCTTGGTACGATTTAGTTAGACTCAGCCGTCTAAATTGTGTTAATACACTTCCAACCCTCCCCCCACCCCCATTAAACAAATCATAAATTACACCACTGTTATACAAATAGTGTTCAGCTGGTCCCACCACCGTGAGTTCTACGTGATCGACAAATGTTTTTTTTTTTCGATTTCATGAAAGTAATACAAATTACAATATTATGGTCTACTCTTCATCAATCATCGATAAGACACTTATTCTCCCTCGGATTTCGAAACGCATCAACCTTTTCGGAAATTTTTTCTGGTCAATTTAAGAAACAAGCTGTTCTAAAACGTTACATTGCCGTTATTTTTTGTCACTGTTAATTTTTTAGGGGGGGAGGGGATGAAACCGTTATATCTACTTTTAATTTTCAAATAGCAATCTACATTAAACGTTTCTTAAACAGATGACGTTTTAGTTTAAATACATTTTGGTCTTGACGTTTTTAATTTTCGTCAACTCGTTGACTATACAGAGCCCGCAATCCCATACAAACCATGCTCCACTATTCTCAGCCAACCCAACCGTCTTAGAATATCTCGTCAACGGGTTCACGGAAATTTAAAATGTCAACACCGAAATGTATTTAAACTGAAACTCCGTCCATTTATCAAATTTTCAATATAGCTGGCTGCTATTTGAAAATCAAAAGTCTTTATGATTTCACCCTCGGAAAATAAGAGTAACAAAAAATAACGATAACACAACAGATTAGTTTCCTTTTTCTATACATTTTCCAAAGAGAAAAAAACCCGAAAAAATTCGAAACATTCTATGTATGATATTTTCTATACTAGTTCGAACTACGATTCGTCTTTAAGTATACGTATTACGCCTCGGGGACAATCTGTGTAATAATAATATTTATTGTATTGTACGTGCAGACACTCCCGGAACAAAGTAATGTTTACTTGTTCCGGGAGCGCCTATTCATAAGCTAAATAATTTAGTTTACGGGGTCGACTTCCGAAACGAGAAATATTTGTTTTCTTTAGACAACGTTCGCCGACGAATCGCGTACATATACACGTATACACTATATCATATTTATACACATCTTATAATAATAACAATCATCTTCAAAATGTATGATTATTATTCATCTATATTTATAAAAATGGATATCAATTTGTCCGACCTTAATAGATTCAAAAACTACCGGAGCGATTCAAAACACGGTTTTTCGCAAAACGTTCCGCGTTGTCAGGACAGGATTTATAGCTTTTGATGAAATCCACCCCTTATTGAAAACAACCCTTCAAAATTCGGGTTTAACGTATTTTTGATACGAAAATGCAATTATGTTTGTTGATTTATGGATTATCATGGTAAACAAGAATGAGAAAAAACTGTTATTAATTATTGTAGTGCAATCTCTGTGCTGTGCTATGGTAATAATAGTGAAATTACGTAAAACATCATCGACGTATATTTCAATCCATGTATTGTTTTTCCATTGTTACACTAATAATGCTTCAGTAACATTGGCAAACACTGAAAGTTATTTAAAACGCCACCCGAAAAATCAAACTTCCGAAGATCAAGTAGACATGTAAGACAACTTCTCATGTTAGAGCTGCTCAAACATGTGAAAATCGAGACACATGATGTAAAGATAATCGGATCAGAGCCTATACTAAACGGCTTTCAATTACGATAAAGACTACGATTGTAAAATGAATCGTGACGTTATCATTGGTCCACTGTCTAATTTGTGCTTTTATTGTACTAGTGCTTTGGAGTTTCAAAAAGAAACGCTGTCATGTGTTGCTCCAATGGAAAAGTCGGTGTACCACCACTAAGCCATATGTGACTGGAAATAACTGGACACTTTCTAGGGCATATTCGGAAGTGCAACTCATATGAGTGTAACAACAGATCGGACAGATAATTATTACTGAACTATCACGAACATTGTTCCACGAGCAGAACTGTTTGGTCCGAGATTTCAAATCCCCATTAGAAAATGTAAGAACGGATGACTCGAATGTCATTATCGGGGCAGACGAAACGCCGATTAACGGGCATGCAATGCACTTCAACGCTCCAACGGCCCCTGAAGTAGCGGCTGTTATTCGTATAAGCGGTCGAGATCAAATCAAGCCACTCGTTTCTAAAGCACACCGAATAACGTACGATGCACTTCGACCCGCTCTCCGTCCAATTTTTTTATTTTTTTATTTTTTAATAGTGAAACGGACAGGACAATATAATAATACGTAATTATCAAGCAACGGCAATATTGCTATAATAACTAGCTATTGCAAAACACTGCCGGGTCAGCTAGTTACAATAATAAAAAACATTGTCAATATTCACGATTATTATTGTGTAATATACCAAATCTAGTCATTCTTGTTATTGTCCTCTCTACCGACCTTTCTATTTTAATCGTCCCTTTATTCCCCTGTAACAATCGCCATTATTATTATCATTGTAAGAACCATCATCAGTATTTATGATTATTATATGATACAGTCTATATTATACGGTTGGCGGCAGCCCGTAGAGCCGTATAGTGATATAGAATATTATTGTAACGTTTCGCCTTTGAGGCCGGGAATAGCGTGTTTACGCGCTGAAGGAAATAATTATTATTGTCAAATGGTGGCGTCTCTGGTTGTTAAATAAACGGTATAATACATATTATAGGTATGCGAGGATTTTTTTTTTTTTTTTTGTGGCTTTTAAAAATATCGCACGTCACGATAATGCGTAAAAGTTGTTTTCCCCCTATTTCTGTATACACGCATATAACGTGTGATACGATTGACGCAGTTCAACACCTGCAGTGTTTGAAGGAAAGATTGAACCATCTGAATGGTTTTTTCGGAATAATATCGTGTCCTGATTTAGGTAAAATACGCGAGTATTTAGTTGATATTTAAATACTTTTAAAATATATTCCGATTGCATTTTACGAGATTATAATTAATGCATTGATGCAATCAATTTGATTTTTCAATCCGTCGAACAAAATTACATAATGTATCATATGAGGTGTCGGAATTAGATTTTTATTTTGTATAAATGCTTATTTTTTAGACAGCGTTCTATTAAAATTATATCGATGTCTGTAATCAGGGGAGGGGGTTTGTTCCAGACTATAGGCCTGCGTGATAGTCGATTGTACTCGATTAATCGATATTGACGAATCTATCGACTATTTTAAGACAATCATATTACAGTGAAATGACGGTGAGATAACAGTGATTGGCAGTAAAATGTTCATAATGTTGTAATAACCGCGTTGTGAATAGAATCGATTATCGATACTATATATCGGCATACCCGATTAATCGATAGTACGGCCGATACTATCGATAAACCGATTCATTTTTTCTAAACTATGATACTCACGGGCGTTCATTAGACATGGGAGAGGGATGATTGAAAAATATTACGGCTCTGCCCACAGAATTGTCTTTCTTTTACCCCGGCTGTGCCCCGAGTTATAATTGGTCCGTCCTCCCGTGACAGACGCCGATCACAACGCCGTACGATTTTGTACAGGTCTCGTGCTCTTATATCCGTGTAATATCCGTTTATGTATAGTATTTTATAGCCTTTAAACGCGTGCGGACGGAGACCACGATCTGTTTGTCCCTCGCATGGCAATCGCCTTGCGGGCGCTCATATCGATACTATCCAGCACACCTACTAGCGCAGACCACTTGGACCGTCCCTGTACGTCTGCCTCCCTCGTATACACCCCGCACAATATTTTATTACGTCTCGGAAATAATGACGTCCCATAGTTTTTCCCACTGTGTTATAGGTATAAAATGCCCGCGCGCATCTTTACAATGGTCGTATAACGCCGGCCTGTTCCTATAGATCGTCAGCACATGTGCGCGAAGGCACGCCGCTCATAATACCGCATTATAAAACACGCACTGTAATATATTAAACTCGGTACGTACGTACATAATGTATGTACACACATACACGCATGTTATAATACACTGTACACGGCTGTAATACGGTTAAAAAGCGTTTAACGGGGTCCTGGTGCACCGCACCGCCGGCACGCGCACGCACGTTGTATAAACACGCCGAACAAATGGTACATCACGAAAAAAAAAAAAAAACCCCGTCTGTCCTGTTACACGAAAGAAAGGTCGAAAAAGTTTCGTGCGCGTTGTGTTATTATGATTATATTTATATCGGGCGGTACGGCGGGGACCGCGACGCACGGAACCGTCGCGACCGCCGCCGCAATTGTACGACACGGCCGGCGTGGGAAATAAACGGCTCGCCGTTATTACCACCGGCCGGCCGTTGTATTGACGGACGGACAGCGTTTCGGTTTCGATACGTATGACGTTCGGCTGCCTCGGTAGCTGCGAGAACCGAACCGATCCGTACGAATCCGCGCGCATCCGCGGTAACGATAAAACGAAATCTGCGTCGGGAAAAGAATTTCGCGAGGGAAAATTCGGCCGCGACATTCGAAGCAGCTTAGCCGTTTACCGGTCTGGGAGGCCGAAGTTATGGCCGCCGCACTCGTGTCCGATAACGCGCGGCAAATGGTGACGCGGTTGTAAACCTATGATAACGAGTTAAGAAGAACATTAAACATTGTTTGCGCTTGGCGCTGACAGTACTGGCCGTTATATACGGTTTGGGCGGGGGGGGGAGGGTGTCTAGTCTGTGTACGCGATTACTCGAAAAACACGGGCGTTGTATACGAAACCCGGTCGGTGTTTAAAACGATCGTTTTTCCACTTGAACTGTAACATACCGGCGCGCTCACTACCGTTCGTCCGGTTAAATTTTGCACGCACTCGAATTTTTGATTTTTGAAATTTTTTATCGTAGTTAAACCCGATATTTTCGAATATTTAGATTTTTCACGACATTTACGGAGTGTATTGTGACGGTACCGACACCGGGTTTTCCGGTATTGAAAATTCCGTAAACAAACGGAGTGTTACTTTAAATATACATGTCGGTGTCAAAATATTCGATTTCCGTCGACCCGTCGACAAGATATTTCACTTTCAAATTTAATTAGTTTGGGGGAGGGGGGGGAGAGCGGTGGATTATTATTTGTGTGGCGGCACGGCGCGCGACGTTTTATCATAGCGCAAAATTCAACCGAAAAAATGGGGTGAGCGCGTTTCACGAATCACCCTGTACAGACATGTAACACGTTACCATTATATAATTGAAGCTTGGAATTAATAAATAATACGCATTTGCTCGTTTGCGTGTGTAATATTATGTTAGTACACTACGTACTGTGTCTGCGGGGGTTCAAAATATCGACGGTTCGCATTACTTTATTGCCATTCACGTGTTACCATTGTTCGAATACCGAATTTTACAATTGAATATTTTACATATCCGGAGGATTATTGTAGACCAGTCCGCGATTGCATATAGCGTGCACATTTGATGCATATTCGATAAATTAAAAAATTGAATCCGTGATAATTGGATTTTACCGGTGGAAAACATTTTAAATATTGTTCCGTTCAAATATTGTTATGTTCGCCACACCGTATGAAATCGGAGATGTATTGTAGATAACAACAACACAATAACCGACGTGCCTCGGTGCCATCATTTCGTGAATTCGTTTTACGTTTGTCCGTTTCGTTTCGAAAATGTCTAATGTGAAGGGTGTCTAGGGTGAAAGTCCCAAGTCGAATGTACGAAAAACAAGTTGAAATTTAATTTTTATGTTTAACGTAATATTTAGACATCTAAATAACGTGGCTACATAGCCGGTGATTTTTTTTTTTTTGAACTTCTGTCGTCTCTTGACAATATTGTATTTTTTACGTGCACTAATCCACTAGACGTTTGTTTCAATTTCGATTATATTTGAACTATTCGAATATAGTGGATTTATTCGAATATAGGGAAATAGCCGTTTTCTCCGCGTACGCGTACGCAACGTGTAGTACCTGAAACGCAATAAAAACTATTCGACCGGCCGTAACGCATTTCGCCGAGTGCATACGTGTCACGTTCAAATTTTTCATCTCTCACCGCCGCGGTAAACCCATAACGGACCCCGTGATGAATCGCCGGACATTTCTGTACGGCCAAACAGTACAGCGCGCATCAATCAAACCGGATGGTAACCGGAAAACAAACCGGAAAAATGTCTATAAGTGGCTTGAAATTCGCCGAAATGTTTTGAAAACTTCACCGCGTCTAGTAATGGTCATTATAATTTTTAATCGAACTTCACCAGGCGCCGACAATGAAAATTTGAAATTACGAAATCGTAAACTCCGTACATTTTGAGCGTTTTTTTCCTATATATTAAGAAAACTTATTGAAAGATCAAAAAATAACCTCAATGCACCGAATAGTTCAAAAATTCAACAAAAAAAAAAGCCTTTGGTCGATTTTCCGATCGAAAAAAGATTTTTCGGTAGTAAGCACGTTTACAGACAAACATATACACGTTGTAGCAAATGCAATACATGCCTCTCTCCGCTCGGAATCTAAAAAATATCCGGACGGAAAATAAAAAACGGGAAAAATATCCGCGTTACCTTATAATATTATTTTTTTGTACAAAAGCGTTAAAATGGTATGAAATTTTTTGTTTTTAGCTTTACGAGCCATTAAGATTTTTTTTATTACTACTACAAAACCAGTTTCTTTCATTCGTGTATCTTAAACACGCTAAATGGCTAAATCCATCATACTTCTATTCCAATCCGGTTTCACTTCCATTAGATATTTTTTTTTTTTTTTTAATTGAGTCCGGTCAGATCTATGCGCTTATTTAGCCGTTCTCGTGGTTTTTTCCAGACTATTCGGTTTACCAGTACTGTGCAAGTATCGAACTTTTTACAAACCACTATGTTTTATTTTGTATACGGCGCGATTCCATTTAAAGGTTACACGAAACAGTTCTGGTCGGTGGCCTCGGATTGAAACGGGGTTTTCGAGAAGAGCTAAGGAATAGTGAAATACACACTTCGGGATAACTTTAAAATCGTCAACTTTTTCGGCGTGAACATGCTCAATACAAATAACTTTTTTTTTTTAATACAGTAACGCTTTTTTCCGTAAAAACGAATTCGGATAGCGACTTTGATCGATTTATTTGTTACAACTCGAAAATCACCCGTAACACACCCGCCTGAAATCGGATAAAAATATATTAACGGAGTTTAAGTTGAAATACACATTTTGGCGTAGACGAAATATTCCGCTTTTAACTTTGGGCAGGGGAGAGTAGTGCGGAATTCAATTATATGTGACGGCGTTTGAATAGTGTTTTAATGCTCTCCCCTTACCCGGACTCAAAAGTATAGAACATCTCGTCAACGGGTTGAGGGTAATCGAAAATGTCAACACCGAAGTTTATTTAAGCTAAAACGCCGTCTATTTATTGAATTTGTAATATAGGTTGCTATTTGAAACACAAATGTGAAAAGTGCCCCCGAAATTACGGGTGACAAAAAGTAACGATAACGTAATATTTATAAAGCAGCGTGTTTCTTAAATTTTCCAAACAAATCACTCTATTTACGTCGTTTCAAAGCCATTATTCGACCTTCTCTAAACTGCAGCGCGGGCACAGAATTGTTCGAACACAACCAAACATCGCCTAATCAACATTAACTTTAAATTTTAAGCAATAACCTATTTCGTTCGAAAACAATTGTCGTTAGAGTGCATTTGTTTTTTCTCTAGAAAATATTTTCGGTAGTATTGTATTCTGCACATACTATTACATACATATTTAGCTATTTCGTTTGTTTTTTTTTTTTTTTTTTTCAATAGGAAAACCGTAGATACGAGCGGAAACATACGCTTTAGTTATCCCATAATAATATATTAAATATTCGTAGACGAAACGTCTTGTTTTGTTTACGTTTCGACTTTGAACTTCCGTGAACAGGCTTTGAACTGTAGATTTCAAAAGCCACTTCCGTTATATTGAGAAAAAAAACCACACGCGCGGTGTGCGCGCCGACGAATAATAATAAACGCGCATTTTACTTTGGCCGTGGTAATGCGGTCGAATAAAATATAATAATATTGGCATTTTTGCAGAATGTTTCGGGTTTTCTGAACGTTTCGGGCTTCCGAGCGGGCGGATATTATGGTTTTTGCAACGACGTAACTTTTTCTGCTTAATAAAAACCTCAGAATGCCTGCATACTTACGGTATTAGAAAAATCGACGTTTATTTTTCTCTTTTATCAATGTACTGTAAATAAATGATTAATGACGTTTATTTTTAAAAGGAATAAAAAAAAAAAAATGTTCCAAGGTTATTAAGTAACTTTAAATAGAACTTCGCGGTTCTCGACGAATTAAATAGAACTTTTATATCATAGTATTAGGTTAATACTTTTGAAACGTTAAGAACCAGAGGGTTTAGCAGCGCTATACCAATTTCTATACAGATGTATTGAACCTACAGCCCGGAGCTCTGGTTATCGAGGTAATTATTGGCCCTACGAGTTAATAATAATCGTGAGCTTAAAACATGCTATAGAGAAAATAGAAAAACCATTCCAATAAAAGAATGAAAAAAAAATTGGACATATTTGCACGACGGAAGGTAGGATATAGTAGGGAATTTAATTTATATTTGTACACAACGACGAATCATTGCTAACGAAAAACGATTCGGAGCGAAGGTCGGCTAAATATGTTTTAAAAGGCCGTAATATTTACATGTTCGTTAAAAACCTAATAAATATTACGTAAAAAAAACTCGCGAAATAAAAATGTCTATAAACAGCTCGAAAATGGCTCTAATTTTTTGAAATTAGAAAACGTCTAGAAAAGGCAAACATGAATCGGGTATTTTCCACTGAATTACAACGAAAACAAACGAAATTGAAAACAATATATTTCGTGAGTTTTCCCCGATTCCCCTACGTTTTTCCCCGATCAATACGAAAACCCCTGGGAAAATCAAAAACAACCGCGTTAACGTACCGAGTAGATTTCTGTTAGAACAGTCGCTCGCCGGAAAAAAAAAAATAAACTGACGTTGTAAAACCGATAGATCGCCTGCGCTCCGGATTTAAAACGTACGGGACTTACTGTCGCCGTCTTTATACATATATATTTATATATACGCCATCCAAAGTCGATCCGGTCGAAAACCGTCGGTGTCCGTGGCGTACGAGGTTTCGGCGGTCAGTGGCGATAAGGAATGCGCCGCACGAAACGACATTGTCGTTCGTTTTCGCGTACATCGTCCGATTCGAAATGCGTTTATGTGCGACGGCGGCCGCAACAACTGCCGCGGCCGCGCGGAAACAACAGGCACGCCGCGTCCCGTATAATGTAACGATAATGTGCCCGTAGTATAGTGGTTCGCGACCGGGGGGGGGAGATTTAGATAACGCACGGGAGAATTATATGGTGACGGTGAAATATCGATAATTTCGTTGTTAAAAATAATATTATGTCGTTTTAAAATCGGCACGATTGAAAACGATAAATTAACGTTAGTCGTATGATAATGTGCAATCGCTCGGAGAAAAGAGGGCTGATTTATCGAGGCGGTTATCAAAGAACATCCGATTGGGAAATGATCGTTAGGTAGACCGCGTTTACGGCGGGAGGACCGTGTCAAAACGGATTTTTCAGGCGGCGGACAGCGGGGAGAAGCTGCGGAGAATAGGGAAATACGGCGGCCAATTGGTCTGAAGGCCCGTGACCTACGAAAATAACAAGAGGACTGATACACAGTTGTTCTGTGAAATTTAATTGTACGGCTCACTGAGAAAAAAAAATTCGTCTAAACCATAATAGTCTAATCTAATTTAATAGGAGGAGGATGTGAGTGTTTTTCGAAAATTTACTAGAGGGGCGCAGAATAAAAAAAAAGGTTGGCAACCACTGCTGTTGTGTCGGGACGTCGGGCCCGGTGTGGGCTCGTGTGTACTGCACCCGCCCTATAGTGCACACCCGTGGTATTATAATACCGCGCTGCTCGCGTATTGTATAAAACACGCGCCCAAGTCTAATGCGCGCGTTAATTACGGGATTCTTATCTCGCTGCGTATTACGTCCCCGTGTCCGACATTGTGTATTATCTCGGCCTCCCGAAACGAGGAGTTCGTGTGCGGCTAATGCGTCCGGCCGGTAATAACGACGAAAAAACCGCGCGCGCGAGAGACGATTTCCCGTGTGTGTAAACGCGACGGGGACGGCGGTCGTTTATTATTATCGTTAGTCGGCTGGGCGGACCTGTAGGACGGGGACGAAGGGGGCATTTCTCCCCCCCCCTCCGCGGGTTGTATAATTATACGCGCGCGTTGTTATTTTATTTTTAGCGGTTTTACAATATTATTTTGAAACGATTTTCTTTTCTTTTTTTTTTCTTTTTTTTTCACGAAATAATTAATAACATATTATTATGATGACACGGTCAAATCCGTAGATGCTAAACGATATTCGCCGTCTACGGTCGAACCGGGTCAAGGCGTCTGACGTTGTCGTTTTGTCGGTTCGGCCGTTGTCTCTCATCATCGATTTCTAGTTACGAAACACGACGCGCCAGGATCGGGATCGGGATGCGGGTTTCAGCACCGTTGCCACGAAATACCGTTTTCCAGCGGACGCGATATCATCGAATGATTCTTTTCAATGAAAAACCGCGTTGTATTATAAATTTACAACGCGCGTTATATTATATTATAATTAATCGAATACAATTTTTTTTTTTATTTTTCAGGGAATAAAATGTTACGTCATACGAATATAACAAAAGAGCCCGATTGCCGAAGTCTATCAATACAATATTTGCGTCCGTGACGTTAAAATTGTAAGGAATTTTATATTTTAAGAGCTGGTGAAAACATATTTCGCTCCTCCTCGAGAATGGGCCAGGTACGCCACCGTGCGTACGTAAAATGCGAATACACGTGTATACATTATACGGTATAATGTCTATACCGTATTATTTTTGCAAACCGCCGGGTTTTTCGGTCTCGTTATCCTCGTCCGACGCGACCGAAAAACCATTACGCCCGTAGAATATAATGTCGCAACGAAATATCGTTTCGCGTTGTGCAAATATACGTTTTTACGCTGTTTTTTTTTTTTTTTTAAATCCGGCAATACGAACCGTTTGGGCGTACGCGATTCTCGGGGGGAGGGGGGTGTTTCTATTTCCGTTGCGCTCTTAACGGTCTGTTTTATGTGTACACAATGTCGGCCCGGTACACCTGCAGGGGCCACTGAAACGTTTCGTATTCAGGGGCTCCGTAAATGAGAAATACAAAGACCGCGAAAACCAATACGATTTATTGGGTCGAAAGTCGGTTTATCGATCGATGTTTCTAAAAAGATAACAACGGATTTCGCGGGGATTCGTCGGTTCATAATACGCTCTACGGTATAATACAGCCCATAACCACAAAAGTGATTTACAGCGACATTTCTGTTTTCAGTATGGGTGCAGTGAGCATCGGCATGAGCCGGTATCGAAACATCGGCCGATATTGGCAATATCGAAAAATCGGTCTATCGGTCTGCATTGGAAACGATTCATATCGGCTCACCTCTAGTTTTCAGTGACTTTTTCCATGAACTACGAGGGAAATCATCAAAAAATGAACTGCTGAAATGCACCATCTACATCAGAAATACTACAAGAAATTGTCTGTAACGTTTTTAATTGGAACAAGATTTCTGATTGAGAAATTGTTAGCAAATGTAAAATAAACGCATTATTGTAGTAAAACTAATGCACGCATTTCGCCGCGAACTTAAAAATCTTTATAAAATCATACCTAAAATTGGAAAAACAACAAATAATAAACAAAACGAATGTGTCACGTATGACGTAATGCGGTTACACGTTATCAACGAGATTTAATAATCACTTATAAGGTTTCGAATTGAATGCGTATACAAAATGAACTTACGAAAAGCGTTTAAATTCTTAAAAATCAACTCACGAATCGTTGGAAATTTCCCACCTCCCTCCCGAAAAAAAAAAAATTAAAATGAAATATGTTGTAAATATAATAAACATATTAATTTCTCATATGCGTGTTATGATTTGCGTAATCACTCCGCGTTGCAATAATATAATTTAAAAAAACGATTGTTACCCATTATTTTTAACACGGCGTTGAACTCGTCTAAACTTAAACTTCGTTTTAGATTCTGAACGCAGCGGGGGACGTATTGGCTTTGTATACGATGACGCGTACTCGTCATTCGGTCCGGTTGTCTGCACAATCTTGTTCTTTTGACGAAAATCGTACAAATCGCGGCCTCGGCAAAAAACCTATAACGCGACCGAACTTCGCTGAGCACCGTACGTTTCGTCGTCAACGACGACTCGCATTTGCGTGTACCTAACGTATATAAATCACGGAAAAAAACATTTTTTTTTTTTTTTTTTTTATTTTTTTTTTTATGTTCGTATTTGTCGCAATAGCATTTTTATAATTTAAACGAAAGGTCACCGGCTCGCGGCTGTGTTATAATAGGAAAATATGCTCTAACCCAGGGGTCACCGATTAATATTTACGAAGAGCCGCGTTACTACACATTAGAAATCTGTAAATTTCTTGCGGGCATCGCGAAATTAAAACGTATAATTGTTCGCGCGCATCGCCCCGGTCGACTATAAATAATTATCGTATTCGAACCGTTTTACGACAAATACGATCACGTGGCGATTGTACACTATCGTGTTTCAGAGCTCGGCGGTGAAAAATATTATTGCGTACAACTGCAGCATAATCCCGCATTTTCGTCGTACATAATCGTATACCTATTACACGTACAATATACCTAAAAAAAAAAAAAAAAAATATACGTAGGTAAAATAATATTGTATATTTTGCTGTTACGTGACTTTGATATTATGTTTTATCGATTTCGTCGACATAATTTTAATAATAATATGTTATTTCGTCGCGTGTTTGTAAAATAAATATACAATTTTTTGTTTTGTTTTTTTTTTTTTTTTTACGAACATCGGACCGATACGCCGACGATGTTTCGTCACTTTTGAATTCCGCAAAAACATTGCTGCAATTTGCCGGGGACGGACGAAAAAAAAAAAAAAAGAAAAAGAAAAAAAGGCACACACGCGCATAATCCAATAACGACAGTTGTCGTCGTTTCTTTTTAAAAATACATACGTACCTAAACAAACTTCTTATCTTGTAATTTTTTATTTTGAAAATACTGCGAGCTGTCACCGCCGCCAGTGTATACACGAGAATATTATTATTATTATTGTTGTTGCGTATTTATGTAGATATATAGTTAAACAAATTTGCCGCGGTATTCGCGCACGACGGCCAAATACGACGCCTGGAACGCGTTCCAAAACCGTTTTCGTGTATACGATATGTAATAATGACGTAAAAGGGAACATATAATAGCAAACGTTTTTTATATATATACGTGCATTATACAAACGCGCTATACGTACGAGAGACGACACATTATTTTGTAAATTTAACATTGATTTGTTATTGTCGATGAAATATATCGCAGAAAACAATATTGTCGTGATTTGCCGAGGGAGAAAAAGCGCACTGAAAATGTATTGATATTTTTTTTTTTTTTTTTTTTGGTTTTTATTTTATTATTATTGTTATTTTTTTTTTCTAGTTTCTGAACGTCAAAGCGAAAAACAGCTATTCGGACGTACGCAATACGAGGACAGTGTACTTACAGAAAGCCGCCTGTGCGCTATACTAATGTATCTGTATATTCATCACACTCTTAAAATAGTCTTAAACGTCTTAAAAGCGGAGTTCGGTTTCTACTACACGCATTTCGAACGGCCGTACAATTTTCGAACTGAAAACAATACATTACGTACGTTTTCCCGTTTTTCCCACGTATTACGAAAACCCCCGGGAAAATTAATACCTCCCCGGTGCGCCGACTAGAGACTTTTTTTTTTTTTTTTAATAAAATACGTTACGTTCATATTTCCGATGCGTAATTCAGAATAGCGATTTTTATTTGGAATTCGAATTCGAATTCGACAACAGCGATCGTATCCGATTCTGTTTTTCTTTATAGCGGAGAAATAGGCGGATTTTTTTTTTTATGCATTGTGGTTTCCGACGAACACGATATTTAATAACGTTACGATAATAATAATATTTCGTTACACCACTGACGTCAACGAAAACTCGAGTATAAAAATATAATTTACGAAGTTTTGACGATAATATACGAAAACGGCGCGGCGTAATAATTTAAACGTCAAAACGTATTCGTTTTCCCGACACTTTTAATTTGCCCGGAAACGTTTTTTTTTTTTTTTTTTTTTTTTTTTTTTTTTTTTATTATTATTTTATTTCCTCCCTATCCGGCCGTCATTATAATAATATATTTAAAAATGTATAGCGAGTAAAACGCATCATAATAATATTATAATCTTCTTTCGCGAATACGTTTCAGCCGTTTCGCCGCACCTAACCGAACGTAATAAAATTATAATATTTTGCCCGGTACGTGACCAAAAAAAAATGTATATATTTACATACATATATAAATTCAATTCGTAAGTATACAGGGTGATTCTTTCGTCATGAACCGTTCGGCGATCATCTGTGAACGTGGAAATTCGAATAAAAAAAAAAAAAAAAAAAAATACGTGATTATATTATTAATACGAGTATTGCGTACGATATGATATTAATAGTACGCAGGATTTTATCGATATTTTAACTATCAAACGAGATAACAAATACGTAAAAAAGGGTACGCGGAAAAAAAAAACAGGAAAAGTGACTTTTTTTTTTTCAATCTGAAAAATACAAGTCGTTAATTTCAAAACGTAAAACATTTTTGTCGAATTTCGAGATTATATTATAATTGTGGTGTCTGATATGTTAATATTTTTCGCGGTGCGTTTAATCACTTTTAGCGGCTACATCTTCACCGAACGAGTTCAAACTCGGGAATTAGAGGTTTTTTTTTCAAAGGCTATATTATATGGTTTAAATCACAAAATGTTGGTTGTATTTCAATATAAACCTCACCACCGCGGTGATACGGGAGAGGGGTGTTTTTTAGCTTCATACGCCCCAGCAGACCCTCCAAATGAACCTGTGGGGGGGGGGGGGACATTTTGTATACGCACGGTGTGAGTATCAAGGAAATGCGTTTTGGTGGTTTCGACTTCCAATCACTCTCTCCCCAATCGTTTTTATGCTCAGATTTCGTGTTTTCACAGGCGATTCCGGTTTTAAATTTCCTTGCAATACTCTTGAAATATGGTAGCGGTAACGCGTCAGCTGGAGGACTCTAGTGACGGAGCTCGGCAGCTATTCGAGACTCTTGTGTTTTTTTTTGTTTTTTTTTTTTTTTACAAAATAAAAAGTTTAGATCCGGTTAAACTGTTGCGCTATTGAAATATACAACATAAAATTGTGTTCGGAACGCACAGTATAATAATCGCATTCCATAATATCCGACAAACCGTGTTATCTAAAGTGACTTTTCTGTTTGCACCCTAAAATATCACACAAAGCGTACATATATCTCGTTTAAAAATTAAAATACCGCGAAAAAACCGCCGATCCGGTTGCACGGATAGTGTTCTTAATGTCCTGAAGTCTGTTAATAATATTATTTGATCAATTCGATCTGACGTTAGAACAAACGGCACAAAGAAGATATCACAGCCAAACCCAAATTCGCCGTGTCCGTTATGCAATGAAGACGAAGGCAGCGCACGCGGGTATCACGTCCTCACGGTAACAACGCGCTACACACAATATTATACCTCTCAGTTTTCGATGCATATTAATAAAACTACCATAATTTTTTGCAGAATCGGGGCCGAAAAGGGAATGTTCTGAATGGGTGCCCGGAACTTGATGCGTTTACATAATTTTTATTCTGACGATTCGAGTGAGGCTGATCTTTATACGAATTTGACTTATGTCACGTAGAATTGAATGGTGCGGATTTTATTTTTACATTTTTTCGGTAATTCTTGGTTTTCATGTCCATTTTTTTTTTTTTTTAGTTATTTTTGTGCGTTTTTCCAATTTTTTTATGGATGTGTGCATTATTTTTGTTTAAACATTTCGAGTTTGAACCGCAGTCCTACATAAACATCTTGTGTTAATTACTTAAATTCAACTAAGAAAAAAAAAAAAAATAAAACTAAAATCGGCCGAAACGTTCGCCGGACAGCTAAGATAATATGTTTAACCGATAGATAACAAAGAAAATAATATTGGAATAATATATTGTTGTGTTTATATTTAGCACGGAGACGCGACAACCGTCGGCCAACACTAATTGGTTCACAATATTATCCTATCGCAAACCCGTATTGCTTTGTTTGTGTTTTCATTTAATGATAAGAAAACATTTCCGCAACAAATATTTTATTATATTGCGTATTTTCCTGTAAACTGTTTGTAATTTAACTTCCTCTGATTTTTACAGTTTAAATACATTTTTCAAGTCAATTTTTTAGATCATTTAATGTATTTTTTCCGCGCATTTGTTCATGTTTTATAAGTCATCAAGTTCCGGGCTCTAAATTTACATACTTTCGGTTTGAAAAATTCCGGATACGCGTGCGATCGCAGCACGGATCCCGTCGGATTTGTTTTTATTTCCCGATTGCGTTGCCAAAAGAAAAAAAATAATAATAATAATTGATTATTTTACCGGCTCGACTTTGCCGATATTTAAAACTATACGTATACGTAACACGTATGATAATGTATTTAAATGTAGACGGCGAAAAATGTTTGAAAAAAAAAACCCCCCGCCGCGTGCGTAAGTAATTCGATAGTTTTACCTCGTCTCGAACCCGCCTCGGCGTTTGTTGTTGTCGCGCGGTTTTGCGGTGTTTCGTTATTTTTTTTTTTGTTGTTGTTCGTTGATCGCGACCCCGCGTATCGTTAACATTCGGACCGCGAACCGGTACCTAACCTTAACCGCGTTTACGTTAAAAAGCGCATAAAAATACCGAACACGATTGCGGAGCGTTTGTTCGTCGAACACAAAACGTCGCGGTAATGTCTAATACTCGTGTATGGAGACGGACGACGGCGTTGCGTTTTCTAATGCGCATAAAAAAAAAACGCGACAAAACAAAATAATATGTTTGGCGATTTTCCTCGCGACCGGTTCTCGTTTTTGGCGAGAACGTCGACGATTTTTGGCTCGTTAAAGTGCATACAAATAATAACAATCGTAATTTTCGCTGTAGATGTTCCGCCGATTCGGTATTATTGTTATTATTATTATCGATCGCCGTCGTCGTCGCTATTGATATTTTTCAAATTTGCATTCGCCGACACGCGCGCGTAATACGGACGGAATAATCGATCGGAACTCGAGCGCGGATAGGGACGGCACTCGTAACGAACAAGCCGAAACGAATGGTGGGAGGGGGAGGGGGGGGGGGGGGGGGTAAAACCCGAAACTTTCTCCGCGAGAAAAAAATACGCGCGACGCGTAATATACGCACTGTCGATACGGGCCACGGCCGCGGGGGTTTTCGTCTTGCGGGCACGTAACCCGAAACGCGCCAATAACGTCGCTATCGCGCGCTCGCGTATCGCGCGCGGGTGCGCCGGGAGCGAATGACGCGTGACGGCAAACGCGGATCCGAAAACCGGCGGATGATGACGCGGAAACGGTAATTATTATTGTCATCGCCGACCCGGCGGGATGTTCGGATTAACGTAATATTATTCGTACGGATACGGCGCGGGGTGGAAAAACGCCCGTCCGCACGGCCCGCGCGGGCCGCGTCAACCGACGACGACGATAATCGGTGGCGCCGGACACCTGCCGGGACGCGCGGATGATCGAGACGCTTTCCCCGAGACCGTGCGAGGGACGGGCGCGGGGGAGTCGGTATTCGATCCGCCCTTTGCGGACGGGAAAACGTTTACAGGATTAACGCGGTTGGAAGTGCAAAGGAAATTCAGTGTTTTCGAAAAACGTCTCGTTTGTTTGGTTTGTTTTTTTCGAAATTTTTTTTCGTCGAAACCACTTTCTTCGTACGGTTATTTACAATGCGACCGTTACTTAATATTATAACCCGGGCGCGATTCCGTCTCACTCCGATCATTGTTATGCGCTGACCATCTACGCTGCCCGAATCGGATATTCCGCTCCGACGAAGTCGGTGTTCCAACACTGTGCACACCCGAAACGGTCGACAGATACCACGACGACGGGCCCTAATAGATAAAGCAGAGGTAGAAAAGAAAAAGCCGGGAAAAAACGGGCCTCGAGAATCGGCAATGGGATTCTAAGTGAGTGTAACACCGATCGGGTTTTCGTTGTCGTGCGGATTGTTATCTTCCGGAAGAGTATGTTCGAGTATCCGGTCCGACGTAAAGACCGTCTCGGGGACGGCACGTCGCGTAACGAATAGATTTTTCTCCTGCGCATATATTAAATTTCGTATTTTACGAAAATTTGTTGCGAGTTTTCACTAATGTGTTGTAAATAATACGTATATCGTGCGGTTGTATATATTATAATTTATAGCGTCGAATTAGTATAAAATCGTAATTCGCGACCCACAGGATTTTATACAGAATTCAAAAATTAATAAATACGATGCTAATGGCTAATGTATAATACAGACATTGTAATAAATATAAATGAATGTTTAGCGGGAAAATTGGACGCCGCTTTTAACTACACGCGCATCTATAGCTATAATGAATATGCTGCAATGGCTTGAATATGGTTTAGGGGGTTTGAACCTTCCCCGGAGCAACGACGGAAAAAAATAAAACCTCGATTAAAAATATATATATATATATATAGAAAGCGAACAGAAAGAATATAAAACTATACTTAAAATACATAAATAACAATGACGTTGTTACAGTTTTTAATTTTGTAATTTTACGAAATATAACATACTTCTAAAAACACGAACGTCAATATGAGGATTATTAAAAAAAAAAAAAAAAAAACCCGTATCTATCTGATAAGCCGCTGATTGTGACCGTTACATCTTTGGTCTCCACAGAAGAAGGGCTTAAGTCCATTGTTGGCAAATTTTTTTTAAAATTATTTTATTTTATGCATTTTTATGCCCTTGTTTGTCTGAATGGTGTATGTGTTCTAACATTTATTTCGCTTGGATTGAAAACTATACAAATCGGCTTTAGCCTTTCTTCCTGGCACCGAAAATACCATACTGATTAAATTTCTCGAAATAATCTTTTGAACTAGTTAACTGACTTTACTGCACTAAACAGAATAATTTATTTGATCATGAATCAGCAATTATCTCGGAGGATTTTAAGTGAATTTAATTTCTTGTTTTTTTTTTTTTTTCAAAATTATTGTGGAATCGTTTAGGCTCTATTTTAAAACCATTTTGAATTTTTATCCCTACTCCGTGTACTTTAAATAAGTATATACATTTGTTTTTTTTTCAAATAGGAACCCCCTCTTTCGAACACAAACTCGAATAGAGAATATTTTTTTGGAAATTTTGTATAACTGACTTCATTTGGAGAGTCGTAAGGGTGTATAAAGTTTTCTTAAAAAAAAAAAAACGCTTTCCTTCCGCAATAACACGGTGAAACTCAACCAAAATTGAATTTCTTCAATCCGCCTACCAACAACTCGAATCGCCGGGTTTGAGATCATATCATGGTCCAGAGGGAGCCACCGAAAGTGTCCAAAAGTACCGAAAAAAAAAAATAAATAAATAAATACATGTACGTGTATAACAGACATCATTACTGTATAACAGTCTCTATTTTCGGAGGAAATTCGACAATAACCCCGGGCCACAGACGATAATATTATCTATTAGACCCGTGTTTCTATTCTATTCTATTTTATTTGTTTGCAAATGTCTTATTTTTTTTTTTTCCACGCGTCCGCCGCCGACATATCCATCGATCTGTATCCGTCTCGTGCACGTGCAATAAATTTTTATATTACAATTATGACCGCATTGTCGTGCTTATGCGCTTCGATCGTCGCAGCCGGTGCACGGCGGCGGTCGCGCGGTCCGTGATCCGAGAAAGTTTAATCGGGGAAATCGTTTCGGTCGATTGATAATTATCAGCGTTAGCCGTACACGGTGAGTAGGTAAGTATGTAAATTGATAGGTAAGTAAGCAACGCCGACTGTAGAACAAAGTATTATTTATAATAATCAATAACAATGGTCGGTAGGTGGCGTGATCACCGAGAAGACGGGTTATCCGGGTTTTAGGTCGGGCGAATTATTCAATTTTTTTCACACGGCACCTCGAAAGACGCGCATCTCCTGCCCCGTGGTACTGTACTTGAAAAATTGATCGACATTCTCATCATTTCACCCGCTAAAAGAAGGACCTTTAGGAATATAGATGGGTTTTTTTTGTAGATTCATAGATTACTTTGGCAAAATTTAGGCGCATCATGACTCATACAACTCCATTCATAATCGTTTGTCCGCCAGCAATAATTTATCGTCGCGTACAGTGTACATGCTAAATTGCTCTGTAAACGTTAACTTTTTATTACCCGCTATTACCGACTTACAGCGGCCGGTGACCTATGCACCCGTGGCAGTATTGACTTTTTTAACAACGGTAATAATACTGATACATCAGTCATCGCAATATTAAAGTAAATGATAAGGCGTTGCGCCTCAAAATTAAATGGTCGCTGTGCGGTTCCAACCAAAAGCGTTCGTGTGTTTAAGCTAGACGTGTAAGCCCTTTTACCGGGCGAATTTTACCGATGTCTTTTACCGTACTTCTACCGACCCCCTTTCTCCCCTCGTTTAACGGTTTTACAAGTTTGTTGACATTTATTTCGATACTTTTGTAACTTACGTACACGGCAATAAGTGAATTTCGTGAAAATTTGATTTTCGTCATCATAATTGTTTACGATCAAACTTAGCTTAAAATGTTAGTGAGTTTTTATTTCCGTTATTTTTTTGGTAGTTGCAATATGTTTCTAACGTATTAAAATCTGAAACTTTCTTACTATTATCGGTTGCAGTCTACAAATAGTATTTTGTTGTTTATTATGTAGTTTTTTTTGTGTTTTTTTTTTTTTTTTTTTTTTGAAAGGCAAGACATTAATCAACCTATTTTATTAAAAAACCCATAAAATTCTCCACGATCATTAATTTGTATTTTATACTCGTATCAATACAATGTACTATATTGTATTTATTATATCGTCCGTTTATTTTACGTACAATAAAAACCTAACCCGAATTTATTTAATTTTACCCGCAAATTTAATGGCTTTTTTTTTACCGGTAAATTCCGCGGTTATAGAATATATTATTGCAGTTAGAAAACTAGTTTTTATTGTAATCTAAAATATAACGTCCGCATGATATTGACACGTTATTTTTGTTTTTTTTTTTTTTTTTCGTTCAACGGGTCCGGGAAAAGCAAACACAACAACTGTACGCCATAATACGTAAGAATAATATACGCATAACATTATACAGAAACGCGGTTAAAAATTTCGAATACGATATTTTAATCGTATACGGGCAATTAATGAATATTTATTATTATTATAATGGCCGCGTTTTATGTTGTTTATTATTTTTTTTTTCCCCCTAACTCCCGTGGGATTTCTCGAATCTCTCGGGTTGACGGCCGGAGGCTGACGGATCCGCGGCGCACCGCGGACCGTCGACGATCCGCAATTGGAAACGGTCGGCGGGCATGCCTGATCATCATAATGATGTTTATAATTATCCGACCGGGCGCGATAAAATTGCTTTCGGTTCCCGCGATAGTGTCGGTTTTTTAGTACATCCGCACGACCGTGTTAGCGTTACGTTACGGGCGGCGGCGGCGGCGGCGGCGGCGGCGGTCCGGTCCGGTCCGAGGAACCAGTTCGCGGCCGCGGTCGCCGTCGCCGCGCGACTTCCGCGCCGGAACGGCTATCGTTTCCGAACCACCGTCCGCGACGCGCGACACAAACGGCTAAGTGGACGAGTTCGCGACGGTTGTCAAGCAGCGCGCGTCGTGTGCGTGTGTCCTTAAAATATTATTGTCTACGCGGAGCCGCCGGTAATTTCGCGCGTAATTAAAAGCGAAAGAAGAAGAAGAAAAAAAAAACTAACAAAACCTATTTCGAAACTCGTCTCGTGTGTTTTTTTTTTCCGTCGGCCGTCGGCGATAATAATAACGCGCGTTACAGTCATTTGCCTCGCGAAAAAACAAACACAATAATAATAATAATAATAATAAAAAATACTCGTTACTATTTGTATAATAATATTATATATTATATAGTGTATTACAGTACCATTACGTATACAAGACGACCGCACACGTGTCGTTTTCTTCGACGACGTTGGTTGTTTTATTTTTTTTTTATTTTTCACAATCGATTAATCATTTTTTTTTTTTTTTTACTACAAAAATCCACATACGTGTTGATAATTATATGTATATGCATACATAATAATATAATACGTATTGTGCTGTATCTATCGGACGATTCGTATAATGCTACGACTGCCGTATATACCGGGTGATCAATCCTCCACACAAAACTCATTATCTCGGAGTGTAAAACTTTTTAATCGGATTTTTTTTTCTAAACAGTTTAAGAGCACCCTATACCTGCACGTGTTGTCCAAGTCAAAGGCGACGTAGCAAAAGCTACCTTACGCACCCTGCGTAAAACTCGCTTGATTTTGGTTTTAGAGTGAAAAAAAAAGCATATTTTCAAATTAAAAGAGAACGGTATTCCGGAGGTATAAACGATGCGTTGCTTTTTTTTTTTAGTTAAATTTTTAATATGTTACAGCAATTCAAAAACGATAATGTACGTTTTATTCTTAAACGATGTATTGAACGTTATAACCGGAATAACAATTAAAATAATAGGAAAACGCATCGTTTTTCTCCCCAGAATATTATCCTCTTTTAATTTTATAATAGTTGCTCTTAATCTAAAACTAAAATTAAGCCCGTTCTACGCAGACAGCTTAGGGTCGATTTGTCTATTGCCCGTTAGTTGGAGTGAAACAGCATATGCGAGTACAGCGTCCTCTTAAGAAGCGAGCGCCTTTAAAATTTTAATACCGAAATGCATTTTACCTAAAACGACATCTATGTGAAATTTTTAAAATCAAATGAGGGTTATGGCTTCACCCCGAGGCCATGTTAAATGGCGGGGGGAGGGCAACAGCCCTAAAAAGCGCCGGATGCGCCGTTTTTTATGGACGCATATCAAGTCAAGGTTCTAAACATGACACGGTTGCTCTGGGGCGTCACTGATTGTTATCACAATACTGTTTCACCGACCCGCAAAAATAATGGCGACCAAAACTAACGGCGATGTAATATTCATTTTAGAGCTACTTGTTTCATAAGTTGTCCGAAAATAGAAATAAACAAATTGCGAAAAAGTTAATATTCCCGGAGATAAGACACACGTCACTCATGTCTTATCGATAATTGATCACTTTGTGTACCTATTTACACAAAGTATGCACACAAAAAAAAAAAATGGCGTAATCATTATTTGCACCGAGCACGGAACAATTCATTGTTATTTACTTCTCGCCGTGTTTACGTCGCCGCCGTGAATAAATAACGGAGTTCGGTTTTTATTTTTTTTTTCGTGCGCCTTGGAAATCCACCAATTCACCTATATATATATATATATAAACATGCATAATGTCTGCCGTCGAAAACGTTAATTTGCAAATGCGCAACCTTTCCATGTTATTAACTTAAAACTGAAAAAATAACGAGTTACGAAACACACACACACACACACACACACGTATTATGTGGAAAAAAACGATAGAGTCTCAAAAACTATATAATTTTAATAAAACATTTTACATTAAAATGTTGTGAAAAAAAAAATGAATTGTTACGAATGGGTATATTTTAACACGTGTTAAACTCGATGAATAATATTATTATTATTATTATTGTAATTCAGAACCGTGAAATAATGTAAAATGCAAAAAAAAAAAAAAAATTAAAAAATTGAAAAAAAAAACTAGACACAAGTTTTGATTAGTTGAATTCACAAACGTTGTGTTTTGAAGTAAGCTGAAAATAACGCGTTACCCTGCAAAAATGTACAGCTGAAAAAACCGTAAAAAACCCAAATGTTTTACACGCATCCCCGTGGGCCCGTATCGGACTGTAAACAAAACAATAAATAAACGATAATTAACCCGTCCGTATTGTTTTAAGTAACATTTGTTTTCAGTCTTTCAACAACTTAATCGCCGTAAGCGTCAAATGTCGGTCGCACTTACTTTTGACCAAAACACGCCACTGGACTTTTGTTGTTAATTACTATTATACTGCGACGATTTCGTGGGGAAGACTAGCCAAATCATAAATATTGTAGGGCGCGAGTAAAAATACTCACTCCGTTGGTACGAATACTGAAATGGAGTGCATCGAATCCGACGAATAATATCGGTAAACAATGGGCGCCGCCTATACGACTCACGGATATAAGGTTCAGTCGCCTATTATACACGAAATCACTCGGAACGGTCCGCACCTTTCCGAATACATTCTGTCCTTTCTCTACTTCGTCTATATTTTTCAACCGGTTATAAGACTCGCTTTGGGAACCAGTACGAAGTGAGTCTTATAAGCGACGTCCACTGCACAGGATTCACTATTGGATCTCATTACCCTTCTATTCTTTTTTTAATTTTTCGATTTTGTTAAGGACCCGTATTGGGTCTCGTGGGACAATAAATAAAGTATGACCAAATAAAAAAAACCCTCGGCGCTTTTATTGCACGTCAGTGGGCCTCACCCCTCGCGTTCGCCGCTGGTCTATACAATGTTAAAACACTATCTGTAGAAAAAAAACTCTCCACCAAATACCTTCTGTAACTATATCACTGTTATTTGTATATATATATATTTTTTTTTTTTTTACTATTAATATTATTATTACTTAGTTATATTTCACAGATATATTGATTCTTCGGTAAAAATAAAACGGTCGGCAAGGAAAATAATTCCTCGGACCCCTTTGAGGGTAAAGTGCACGTGCGCCGTCTGCGCTTGCGTTAATCTACACACGGTTGTCAAAGGGGAAGACATTATTTATGCACAATTATTATGTTATTTAAACTATACATAATTTCGTGACATAATTAAAACCTAATCAATTTAAATATGAACTCAAGCAAGTCAATATTGAAAAATGGATATGGTACCCTAAGTTATTTATTAGAAACAAAAAAAAAAAACTTCCATTCAAAAACCAAAATCGATTAAAGAAATTCAGTTTAACAAGTAGCCCCGTTTCCGAACCTCCATTCCTATCGCAGTTAACCGTTCGTCGGTGACTTGTCGCATTTCTTCGCCCGCGAAAACTTTAAATTAACTAATAAAAACTGATTTTTTTTTTTCAATTTCATCCGTGTCACCGACAAATCAACGGAAAAAAAAAAAAAACAAAACAAAACGAATTCAATTACGCACGACGACCGAAAACATCACGTGTGCCGCCCCTTTGGGGGTTGAATAATTTCGGAAACACGGCTCCGAGGCGCGCACACGGACCTGTCCATTCGTGACCGTACGTGTTCGTTTTCCTGATCCCCGCGTCCGGTAGCTTATCGGCGAGTCCTGCGCCGCGAAATTATTGTGCCGTGTCGAAACCGGATAACGGTACGCCGTTTGATCCGCCGGCGTTTCGCGCGTAGGTACGTATATATTTATCGATATTATCGTCGTCGAAAACGATTTTCCGCTTCGGTTGTTGAAACTGAAAACATCAGGCGCGTACAACGTCGTATTATTATTGGTTTCGCTGATAACGATATTTTCTCTTCCGATAAAAGAAAAGAAAAAAAAAACAACAATTATTTTCTTATAAAACTATAACGTATATAGAAATACAAAATAAACAATATAACATATATATAAAAAAAAAAAAATTAACGTCGGCCGATTAATTGGGAATATTTTTGTGTTTTTTTTTTTTTTTCTGCCGTTTCACAAGAGTGCCATGATTCCTAACTCACTGACGCGGCGGCGTTCGACTGTCGTTATTTTCGTCGTGAAACACAAGTCGTGTCTGGTCGTCGATCACGTGTTTCCGCGCGTACCTACAATATAACAATGTACACCTTTTCTCGTTACTCGTTATTGCCGTTTCGCATAAGTGTACACGCGCGCAAATCGGTTCACCCCCCCCCCTCACACGCGTACACGATCGAATCGTTTTCCGGTCAGCCGCGACGGCCGCGCGATTCGAAACGAATCCGCGTCGTATTGCCGGTAAAATCACGTGGTACCTATGCGTGTGGCGCGGCGGCGCCCGTACCGATATTTCTAGTGTAGCAGCCGCCGCGCGCGCCATATTCCCGGGCGGGCGGCGTGTTCCCGACAATCGGGATTTCGGATAGCCGGATACGGACACGTACAGTGCAATGAACGGTTGCCGGGCTCGGAACGCGCGCACGTTTTTCGAGGCGGGCGACGGTTTCGGACACTTGAAATCCCGCTGGACCGTAGAATGAACACGGTTTGAACGCCGGTGTCCGAACGTGCGCGATACCCGGACGTCCGTCGTCACCGCGTTCGTCTCGGCTGCGCGGCGGAACGGGGAACGTTCGCGCCGGCTTCCGTCCGCGGTCGACCGACAGCGGATACAATGAGTGGGCCAGAATCGAAACTCGCGCGTTCCAAAACAGCGGAGAAACGAGTCGACGACGTCTGTTGTTTTACGGGATTTCCGGAGGAGAATTCGGTTGTGCGTAACTAGCGAACCTAGTGGCGGTCCGCGTCGGAAAGCTAACAAGTTCCGTGTGAATTTCAACAACCGAACCCTATGGGTCACGTGCGTCGACGTGAGGCTTTGCTGCCCTTCTCGCCGACTTAATATTGCCGACAATCGTTAATAATACAAATATAAATAAACAAATACGAAAGATCGCAGCGTAAGTAACACATTGGAAATATTCAGGTTTTAAAGTGCAACTGTAAACGCCTTTTTTCCCTCGGTGTAAACCTCTGGAATATCATTTGGATTGACATCGACAGACACGTCCCTTTCTACGCATTGATTATGACGGACGGAGAAAAAAACCGGCCTCGATTCACTGTTGATCGTAAGCATTTACATTCTTCTCGTTGTTGCAGAGGAAACTGGTTAGACGATAAATGCAAATTCTAAATAAATTATCGAAACGATATTATAAACGTAAACGTATTTTTAAAATTCAGTTGAATTCTAATTTTCGGGGCGCTAAGCCCTCCGGTCCCCTCTAAACACGCCTATGATCGTGTGAGTTTCGAACGGGTATTCAACCCGTATCGTAAATCACATGATTCGTAATATGGAAATTCTCACGTTCCGTTTCAGCGATAGATTATCGGAACTCGCACGTTACAAACTCCATCGACCTTAAAAAAAAAAAAAAAAAAAAAATTGTAGATAACTACTAAAATCGTAGATTACGATGGCGTTTTTTTAATTACTCAGCATAATAATATTAATCGCGTAAGAAAAACGCATTCCGGGTTTCCTTTATGTAAAAAATTGGACGTTGAAACATCGGAGTTTCGATTTCTGCCTAGGTACTCGTATTTTTTTTATAATTTCGTTAGAAATAATAATATAATGACATACGTTTTTAGATTCCGCGAGTGACTCGTACAAGGTTTTTGGGTTTTTCGCGAAAAAAAAACCCCACTGCTGTAATAGCGACAAGTATGAAAAGGCACTACACGCAAATTTTCCGCCCGGATGTACCCAGGTATACAATTTATTGTTGTAGGCGCGCGCACTTTCTGTACGAAACACTCGTCCGGATTTTTCTCGACGTTTCTGGAAAAAATAAAAATACCGACACGGCGAAACGGCCAGGTATCGTGCATATTAAATCTGTTTCAATTCCGGGCGTAGTGAAGAACCTATAGATATCAGTTTTACTAAGACGCGATTTATTTCCCCGGGGAAAAGATTAGTCCGTTACCTTAAACGATACGGATTTCACGCCCGCTGGTATTCCGTTTGAGACATTTTTCTTATTAAATTCTCAACGGTTTTTTCCTTAGAATGATGAAATGAAAAACCGACGACAAATGATGATGCACATCGGTTTCGTTCTCGTTGATTTCCGGGTTATATACATTATACCCATTCGACCGGCGGGGAAAAAATACGACGATCCATTACCATATCGTATGGACTCCGTACAGGATCGTTTTTTTTTTTTTTTTTTTTTTTTAATGATACCCCGCGAATCGTCGTCACTTATCTGCAGATAACACACACTTATTGTTATTATTTGTATGTTTTTTTTTCACGGCAAGAACCGTCGCCCAATATTGCGCCGCGGTAATCACGCGCACGGCGCGACCCTATTCTATTTGCGTCGTCACGATTAATAAAAAAATAAATATTCCGAACCGATCGTCCGCGTCGCGCACACTCGTCGACCGCCGCAGTAAAATGTGCCAAGACGCGCGCATACTTCCCGAGGCATTCCGTCCGCGAACGGCTGCCCTTACACCGCCCGTTTCGGTTTTTTGATACAAATCCAAAAAAGGCGAATTTTAACATATTGTCACCGTAGCCTATACACGCGACGCGCCGTGCGATTGTTATTTTCGGTGCCCGCGCATTCCACGGACGAACACGCGCGATCGTGGCACGCCCGAAGTCCTTCGGCACGAACAATAAAAACGAGATTAAAAAAAAAAAAAATCTTATCATTGATTTAAATACAATTTTCGGAAGTATACGTAAATTGTCACTTTCGCGTTGTCTGATCGCGCGGGAGCGTCCCCAGACACGGTTTTCCTACGGTCGCGAATTATTGCATTCACTTTCATTACGTATTTGAATTTTACCTAATCAATGAATATTTTTTTAAATTTAACTTAACATATTATAATTTAAAGTTAAAATTAGGTTAATATGGTATATTTAAACTTAATTTTGAATTTAATTGAAAAATAAATTATTTAACTGAGTTATAAACTATCATTACCTAGCCTTGGGGCTCATTGTAATAATGTTCAAAATTGAGCCGTTTTTTTTTTTTTTGCAAGGGGAATATTCACTGCACGTATTCGCATTTCCGTTATTTAAAACGAATTCCTATAATAGAAAAAGGTGTGAAGAAAGACCGTAGATTGTGCAGAATGCGGGAAAACGACAGGTTTACGGCGGCATCAATACTGCTGTGGATGAAGCTGTGAAAAAATAATAAAAATCTGTAGGAGACTCGAGTGCCAGGATTTAATTTAAATTGAATTTTATAAAAATCATATTGTGTATAAAAATCAAAAATATCGATAACATATTGATAACACCGATTGATAATTCAATTCAATTATAAATCAGTGAATCGAACGAAACAGAAAACGATTCGTATGATTCCAGGTTGTTCAAACGAGTGCGCTGTGAACCTGTGCTTATTTTTTATGGATGTTATATATTTCACTATTATAATATGCCTGCATTTACTCGTGTGCAGCAGGGCACACAATACCTCCCTAAAAAAATACACTGTTCAAAATTACGTCTTTCATGTATTAAAAAAATAATAATAATGTTTACTCCGGTTATTGTTGTATATTACCGTTAAAAAAAAAAAAAAAAAAAAAAAAAAAAAAAT